>JAUTDX010001625.1:0-76922 GCA_030844895.1 Ambrosia x helenae | reverse complement strand
TGGTGGTTGTAGAGAGAGAGATTATTATTTCAGGGGAAATGAAAAAGATAAAGGAAGAGGTAGGTCAGCAAACCCACTAACGGCGTTAGTGACTTAACCCAAATTGGGTGTTAAAATCCAACATGTTAATAGTTCAGGTTATATATGGACAATTTTTTAGTTAGGGGTGCCAATGGCCAATTTTGAATAGTTTAGGTTATTAAAATCCAATTTCCCTATTTTTAAAAATTTGTGATTCCGCAACGGGAACATTGCTTTTAGAACCTCCTGTTGCAAGACCGCATAAAACACTTGTACATAATGCATGATGATTTAATAGTGAGATACATGGTTAATTGCTTCTTTATCACACATAAAGCAAAGGTACAAGAGTCATTCTCTAAATTGAAATTTCAAAAGTTCACATTATTTACATCATTTATTATTTATTTTTATGTTTATCTAGTTTTCATATTTATCTCTTTTATGTGAGATTCTAGATGGGTGGAATCGGGGTGATGATGGGTTGGGTGATGATTCTACATTTAACACATTGGTAACAACTCGGCTCATGATGGGAATGTCGATGCTTATGTGAAGGGTGGTACATCGGCGGTCTGAAAGAGTTCAGAAGAAAGTCGTTGTTTAAGAATAGGGGGAGCGAGTGGTTCTTATGAAAGACCTAAGAAGTGACAAAGGACGATAATGATTATGTTCGGATTGGAAACGTTGATTGGCATTGTTACTTCTAATTCGGATCATAGTAACTGTGATGAGAGGGATTCAGGTGAAGGTTTTTTCACTCCGGATTTAAATAAGAATTCTGAAACAGTAACATTGGGAAGGGCTTAGGGCTGAATAATTTGAATGATTTTGATCCTAAGGTTCAAGACGTCTTAAGAAGCGAAGGTTTTCAAGAGGGTAGACAATGAATGTGATCTATTGAACATTCGTGGTTTAAGGAGTTTAGTTTAAAGCGGATTAGGTTCGAGGTATTCGGGTTCATCATGAGGTGAGCTTTATTATGATTCAAGAAACTCGATTCTCTGATTTGGATACGTGGATTTAGGAAGGTATTGGGGGATAGGGGATTTTAGTTTTGAGTAGGTTCCTTCAGTAGGAAGATCGGGAGGATTTTTATCTATTTGGGACCCGAAAGTTTTTGTTTTGGAGGATGTAGTTACGATGCCGAATTGTATGCTTATTCAGGCAAGGTGACAGGTAGTGGGGTAATGAGTTACTTGCTTAATGTGTATGCTCCTCATATCTTGGTGGCTAAACGGGTTCTTTGGACAGAGATTAGTGGTCTTATAGGAGATGGAGATGGGTCGTGGATAGTGGCGGTGGATTTTAATTCGGTTAGAACGAAGGGGAAGAAGGCGTAATTCAATCTGTTAACTCAGCCGATGCGTAGGAGTTTACCACTTTTATTGAAGAAGCGAATTTGCATGAATTTTCTTTGAAAGGCAGGCGGTTTACTTTCGTGGCAGGAGATAAGTTGAGCCGAATTGATAGAATTTTCCTGTGAATTGGAATTTCTTTTAGGACGGGTCGAGTGCTGAGTATCTAGCGCTTGATAGTAACAAATTCGATCATTATCCTTTGGTGTTAAGACTGTGTCCAGGAATTTCGGGCTGAAAACGTTTAGATTTTTTTAACTCTTGGCTCGAGCCTGAAGACTTCTATTTAGTGGTCAGGAAATCGGTGGAGAATGTTAATTTTGAGGGGGACCCGGATACGCGATGTTTTGGGGAGTGGCGCCAATCAGTAGCCACAGCCAAAGAGGTGGCTGAAAAGCATACTTTGGAGGTTTTGTTGCAAGAGGTTTCTATGGAGGATAGGTATGATAGTTGGGAATGGTGTGATGCTAGGAATGATGGCTTTTCAGTGGTTGCGGTAAAAAAGTGGATGCGTTAGTTCGTCGACAAATGGTACTTGGTTCGGTTTCGTGTGGAGTAAGTGGGTGCCGCTTAAGTTTAACATTTTTATGTGGCGAGCTTTTTTGGATAAGTTGCCCACAAATAGGGCTTAGTTGAGGCGAAGCATTTTAGGTGGACAATCAAGATGTGTTTAGTGCGAGAGTAAGGAAGAAACGGTTGAAACATATATTTACAGGTTGTGGTATTTCAGCGGGAGTGTGGAATGGGATATCTAGATGATGTCAAATTCCAGATATATTTGCTTGTCATGTTAAAGATTTGGGGATATGCATTAGTTATGTGGCGTGTCGGGGAACAAGAAGCTCGTACTTCACGGGGTGATTATATTGCATGTTGGCGCTTGTGGAGGGCTAGGAACGATAAGGTCTTCTCGAGTAAGGAGCCAAATGTGGTGGACATGATTGCCGATATCAAGACTTTGGGATTTCTATGGTACAGGCATAGGTTCAAACAAGGTGTGGTGGATTGGGATAGATTGTGTAATTTTGATTTGATGTAATTGTGGTTGTTTGTGGTTTGTTTTTCGTCTTGCTATTTCGTCTTCGTGATAGCTTGTCTTGGTTTGGTGGTTAATAAAGGGAAATTGGATTTTAAACACCCTGAAACTATTGATTATTGGCCGCTGGCACACCGAACTACAAAATTGTTCACCACCACACTGTGTCACCCTCGTACAAACCATGGTTAGTTTTTTTTGCTGACGTGACCATTTATGCTGGTGTGGTATGGTGACGTGGCCATTTTGCTGATATTGCATGGTGACGTGACTATTTTTTTTTTTTGCTGATATGGCATGGTGACATGGCCATTTTGTTGATGTGGCATAGTGACATCACCATGCCACATCAGCAAAAATGGTCACGTCAGCAAAAAACTAACCATGGTTAGTCCAAGGGTTATATAGGCCAAGAAGTTGAAAGTACAGTATGGTGGTGAACAATTTTGTAGTTCAATATGTCAGCAGCCAATAATCAATAATTTAGAGTGTTAAAATCCAATTTTCCTTTAATAAAGCTAATCTTCAAAAAAAAAAATCTCCTTGATGTTTAGTAAAAGTTTGGGTTAAAAGGTTTAATTGTAAGTTTTTGATTATAAATTGTTGTAAACATCTTGAAGGTTTCTTTCGATCACTCGGTTCAATTTTAAGCTTTTGTTTAATCATTAGTTTCAAAACCATTAGATTTCTTCATTCCCGCATAAGTCATATTGTTCTAGCAGTCTAGTCTCTTTTGAATTGTTTTAGAGAAATGTAGTTAGCAAATTTGATTTGGTTTGGTGGTGACTTTCGAAACCTATTTTGGTTTATGGAGAATCTAAAACCTCTCATAAGCGGACTTAAGAAATGGCTTATATGACAGTCGGATATTGGAGAAATGGTAGATGTCTCCTCTAGTCCGCTTGTGGGAGGAGCAAACAAGTCTAAAGGTGGACAGATGTGTAAACTAAAAAGTAGGATTAGAGGGTGTGTGTATAAGTTAACCGTTCTTTAAAATTCTAATATGCGGCATGTGCTAATGTCTAAGTGCATATTTGGGTAAACTTATTTCCTCTCCTTATAACTTATTAACTTCTTGAGAAGTTAATAAGGAGAAAATAGTATTTGAGTAATGGTTTGAAAAAGAGTTTTTATGCTTTAAAAAAAGAAATAAATTAGAAGTTAAAAATGTAGACTTTTTTATTAAGGAGAAAATGAGGTAGAAAAGGAGATAAGTGTTAACACTTGTAGCCCAGTTGGTTGAGGGCCTTAAGTTTCTATGGGAGGCTTAGGTTCAATTCCCACTAGCTATATTTGGAAGACATTGGTGGAGAGGAAATGAGGAATGACCCGGCCATTGGCTTGGGTTTGAGTCTGATCCCGACCCGGTTTTACCGATTATTTCACTGACGTGCCTTCAGGCGGGTGAGTGGTCGGTCGGATTTTCCCGGGAATTAGTGGCAATTGGTGGCCCGGGTACTCTCGAGTACCTGATTCACCAAAAGGTGTCCGAGAGGTGCTCGGAAATTGATTCGTTGACCGTTCAAAAAAAAGGGAGATAAGTTCGATAGAGAGTCAAACATGCCTTAACTCTTGATTCGCTTCGAGTTGTGACATGATCAAGTATAAACCGTAACAAATTGCGGTTTTAGAAGTAAGAAACTAGTTAACACGGATATTAGTTGATCAGGATAGAGTTGCTCCTCAGAGACCTCTAATATAAAGTGACCGTCAGTTGTTTTATTCTCCAATTATAAACCTCAACGAACCACTTCATTTCTGACAAGATTATATTTTGAAAATAAAAAAATAGTAAATCAAAGTTACTACATGTTACTTTGACATATGATTGTAAACTTGGGTTTAGGATACTGAGGCCAACTAGGCGTAAAACGTCCCCGAATTGATGTGTGGGCGAGAGGCCAGACACAGGTCTCACATATGCGCGACAAACTTCAAACAAACACTTGACTTGTTTACAGGTCATATATCATCAAAATGCATAGATAAGAAATATAAGTATATTGCTCTTAACTCTCTTTTTAATATTTAAGTTTCATACGTATAATGATTAGTTGCAGGGAAAATAAAATTTAAAAATAAAAACTATAAAAAAAGATGTTCACAGTTCAAGCCCACTTCAGTTGTTTACACAAGAGACTAAAGATAACTTGAGGACCTCATAGAAACGGTAGGTTCACCCAGAGATAACATATCCGAAAGCCTCTTGTGGAAAGCCAAGATCTAAGTTGCTGACAACAGAACAGCTGAGATCTAAAACGCTGGCAGAAAGTCAGCCTAGATCCATGAAATGAAGGGTCATGGTGCTGCAAAGAATATATCTAGGTTTACAAAGGAAGTGGAAGGCATACAAAGAAAGCTCCGCAGACCTTGAGGTGGCACCTAATGCACTATGGGTCAAAATAGAGGTTCGTAGGAGGTGACGTGTAAAAACAACCAATGGATGAAAGATATAAATGGTTTACTTGTAATAAAACAGCTAATATGTAAAACATACAAGACAAATAAAGCTATTGATTACACATAGAGTAACGCCTCGCGTACGTGTAGTTCCGGGCCTCTGCTTTTGGGACCTAAATGCCTTGAAACGCTTTGAACTATTTTAAAGAATATATAAAGCTACTCTATATCCTAGGGACAGAGAATATGAAAGCAAGACAAATGAACTGGGTGACAAACTGGCAATGTTCCAATTCAATATTCCAACATCTAATATTTCATACAAAATAACAATTTTTGTCCCTACAAAACAAACCCGATAATAAAGAAAATGTCAAGGAAAGGGAAGTTTAGTATCTCGGTCATATCAATACAAATTTCAGTAAGAAGATTCAAACCTCCTCACCATGTAAGAAGATTCAAACCTCCTCGCTATATACTTAGAAAATTTACAAGTCTTTGTCCACTTCAATATTTTTCTTAATATTTCACACAAAATAACTATTTTTTTCCCTATAAAACAAACCCGATGATAAAGAATATGTCAAGAAAAGGGAAGTTTAGTATCTCAGACATATGAATACAAATTTAAGTAAGAAGATTCAAACCTCCTCACCATGTATGCCACTGGCATGGCATCTCACATCTTTTCATCCCATGTTTCAACTATTGGCGACTGAAACTCGTCTTGCTCATCCAGAATTGCCAGTTACATCTGTGCGAATAATAGTGGATTTAATTCGTGATAACAAAGTCGACTGAGTCGTAAAAAGGAAATAAAGATCATATACATTAAGATTTTAAATTTAGTTCTTATTTTAATAAATGATACTATTCGCTGCCAAAATGCGAAAATAGGCAATGAAATATTAGTAAGAAACCTACCTCCATCATATTGACCAGCTCAGTCCCGAAGACCAAGTTCAAGCTCAAGCTCATCATCTTCTTCAAACAGCTTTAATAAACGAGCATACTGCTCTTCGCGTTTTTTCTTTTGCCATAGCCTGAAAAGGAAAAATGTTAAACCCGCAACTGATGCCACTGCAATGCATAATATCAGTACTGTAGATCCACTCATGCCACTTGAAGAATGAGCATCAGTTTTTGCCTCTATTTTAGACTTTGAATCATCTGAAATGCCTGAAAATCATAAAAAAAGTATAGCAAACTGTCAGGTGTCAAATTTGAGCATGATAACAGGCATCAGCACTTCTTGGAAGATTAGGCAACAATATGCACATTAAGTAATGGCAATAAATAAGTGAAACTCAATTGTAACTCACTAGCATGCACAAGAAAGGCCGCTTTACAATAAAGTTACTTGACTCCATCAGACAAAAGAAGGTTCACATACATTTTGTAAGAAAAACGTTTACTTTAATATATGGGTTTGTTTTATGGTTTAAACTCAGTTAGCAAGTCACTAGCATGCACAAGAAAGGCCGCTTTACAATAAAGTTACTTGACTCCATCAGACAAAAGAAGGTTCACATACATTTTGTAAGAAAAAACGTTTACTTTAATATATGGGTTTGTTTTATGGTTTAAACTCAGTTAGCAAGTCAAACCAAGTAAGCAAGCACTAGCTCCGGGCTTCAACTTTGAACTAGTGACAACATTAATCGAGTTACGAGCGAACTACTGATAGGAAGCAGATTACCCATAACGGCTGGAAAAAGGAAATAAAATTAAAAGCGAGTAGAAAGGGAAGAGCTAAGATCCGTTTATGATACAAAAACATCAAATAAATGTACGGGAGTGGGTAGGGCAAACCTACACCAAGATATGATACAGATACACCACCTAGCTCCAAATAGGGTCCAAAGAACACCGTTCAAGATGCCAAAGTTGAACTAGCAATGGAGAATCAATTCTAACCCACAACAATGGGACAAATTGACGCAACTGTTTTTCAAACATAAACTCACTCAGCCTCTTCATTTATTGAAAACAAGTTTCAGTTACAATGGCAAAACAATGGAAATCAGGCGACAACTAATCGATGACCCCTATTATGGGTTTACTTCATTAAAATATAGAAAAAAACAACCTAAACAAACTGCTGAATGTGGAAACATGGACTGACAATTTAAAATGGACTCTAAATTATAAAAACTGAATAAAACAGAACATAAAACATGGCTCCATTTTGCTGCAGATGGGTCGTAGACTCATATCATGGCGGGTCTTCGGGCTCGGGTGCAGTTAAAAATGTGACCCAATTAACCCATTTCAGAAACCGAACCTGATGTATATCAACTACCGTCAGCTCGGATATCTATCCGAGGCAAGTAGCCAGCTGAATTATGAACAAGCATTTATGAAGCATTTAGGAATGAGTTGTAGATCACAAGCTGGTTGGATAATCCTAGTTTGGTGAATTTCTAAGTCAGGACAAAAAAAAAATCCTAGGAATTCTAGGCATGTTAGACTAATATTAAGGCTTAAACATGATTACTAATGTACTTCAAACTTCAGAGCATAGCCTATATGGAAAGACGAAGATATATACAAAGAGGGTTAGGGAGAAGTATAGAGGCATTATACAAACTAAGCATCTATTATTAATTGCACTTTGATAGTTGGATGTTCTTCCATTTAAAAAACCTGCCACTACACAACCACCTCCAAGATCATGTTTTACTAGTCATTACTACTTGCTACCTAATGTTTTTTTTTCCAAATGTAAACTTGACCTTTTATTAATGAAAAATTATTTCTTCTTGTAAATATACAACTGAAAAAAAGAAATTCGACAAAGATCTTAATTAGTACATTAACTTGCCAGAATTCCAAAAAAACTACTTGCAGACGAAGAACCTAAGCAGTAAATGCGGTAAAATATCGGATATCGGTAAACGATCGATATTTGAGATATAGGTTACCACGGTGAGATACCAGTGGGATATCGATGACTTTTATATCATGCAAAATCCATATATATAGCAGTTTAACACTAATAATTCAATATATTCTCCTATATTAGGGAAGAACTAAAAGATTATATCATAGAATTTTCCATACCTAACATCAGTACACAAATACGAAATCGCCAAATCGGCTACCTAAGCAAGCTTCAATTGGCTCCACTTTCATTCTAATCCTAACTCTAATTTAGTTTTAGGGTTTTACCTACCCTACACTCATGAAAACTCATAAAAACAGCATAGATCATGACTGATTCAGATACAATTAAACTGTTCCTAACGCATACAACACACAAAAGGTAGGAAGTCAAAACTAACCCTAGGACACAAATCACATCAACCATTTGGAACAGCACACAGTAACACATACATAAAAGTAAATCGATAAATTGATAAACAAGGCATCAAAAAACATGTATAAAAGTTTCCAAACACAAGTATATTTGTTCGATAATAAATGTTGTTGACATGAATTTGGCATCATACAGCGATGATTTCAATATAAAGATAAATGGATTGAGAAACAAACCTGAGAGAAACTGTGAGGAAATTAAGGAGAGGAGTAATAAGAGCCGTAACGATCTCTGATTTGAGATCTCAGTCATCATCTTCTTCTTCTCTCTCTCTCCTCTTTCTCTCTCTTCTCGGGCTTCCTTGCTGTAATGCTGTGTGTTTCTCTCTCTAGCTTTTCTTCGTCTCATACGTGTGAAAACATGGATGCGATACGGAAAGCTTACTCATTTAAGAAAAAAAAATTATATTAACATTCGATGTTTAACCAGTGGAATTCCCGGCGCTTTGCACCATGTTTTGGGTCGGTATTAGTTTTAGTTCGTTATAGTATCGGTATGATTCTGACACTTAGAGGTTGTTTGGTTGATTAAGTGTTGAACCATTAAGAGGTCTGAATGATTAAGTGTTCAATGGTTCAGCTATACACCAAATCTGAATGGTTGAGCTCTTAACCATTCCATTTAGAGACTTTTTTTAGGTTGAAACAAACAGTCTAAATGCTGAACCATTCAGAGCTGAATGGTTTAGAGCCTCAGTAAGAGACTACTAAACAGGCCCTTAGTATTGTTAAGTCCTATTTTGTGACTTATGAATAGCAAAGGAAAGTGACCACGTGAGATGATGCGCACACTTTTAGAAATGATGACTTAATCGGTGTTGATTTTAGTTCGTTATAGTATATTGGTATCATTCTAACACTTAGTATTGTTAAGGCCTAAGTTGTGACTTGTGAATGGTGAATGAAAGTGACCACGTGAGATGATGCGCATACTTTAGAAGTGATGACTTTGGTGAAGCACATACTCGTTCACTTTTCAAGTGAACATATGGGAAAAAGTAGAAGCTTCAAAAGCGGCTACTTGTTGATCTTCTTTGTAAATAGGGACAAATTTGTATCATTTTAGATTTTTAGGTGTGTGTATAGTGAGGTCACTAGCCCTACGGGAGCTCACCCAAGGTTAGACATGAGCTTAAATGATTGTATGTATGTGTGTATGTATGATGAATATGTGATGATTAATGAATTGTTTCTACATCTACATCTATTTTCATCTTGTTTTTGTTTGATTCGATCCCATTATCATGCTCATCTCTATCTACGTTTGATTCAAATTACCAGTCTTGAGGATCGGGGAATTTACAGGAAAAGTGATGTGTTTCAAAACACATCTATTTATCCTATATATTTTGTACAATTTTTGTGCAGTTCTATAGTCGTTTTTATTAGTTTTTAGCTTGTATTATTCATTTATTATGTGTTTTGTAGGTGTTAGTGTGCAAAAGGAGCATAAACAAACTAAAAACATGAAGAAACGAGTACACGAGTGGAACCAATGAAAAAAATAAATAAAAAATCAGGAATTACACTTATTCGCGCCATGTGCAGAAGTACGTTGAAGTGGTCGCGACGCATGAGTGGTTTCATTTATTCGCCCGACTGTTTTGTAATCACGCCATGCCAGGGACTGATGCTATACTCTTCGCAACATGTGAAGAAACTCAAAGTCGGCTAAAAAATAGGTTTTAACTATTTAAACACTCGAACGGACCCTAAAATGGATTCCACAACTTCCACAGCTCACAATAGGCATATTTTGGAGATTTCAAGGAGGAACAAGCTTTCGGATTCATCAATCGATCATGGAAAGCTAGGATTGAGATATTGCAAACCGTTACTTTACGTTATTGGATTATTTTATGTTTTTCAAATTTGATACCATGTTTTGCATTATATGTATGAATTGTTTCTGTTTTCAACGTTAATTATTGGCTAAGTTTCTTTGCTACCTAGGTCTATGATGAATTTTTGGTGATCTCTTGGTTTTGGTAATTGAATTGAACCTAATTAACTTGATCCGATGTGTGTGCATGCTTTTTACTGGTTTACACTCATTCAATCGTTCAATATGCATCTTTGTGGCTGTCTTTCATGGATGGATACGTATTATGTTGCTTACTATGTGTTTGTGACTGGGTTATGGTTTTTGAGCTCGAATCCTATAGGAAGTTTGTTTGAGATTTATAGGAATTAAGTGTTCTACAAATCGAGATTAGGGGAAGCGGTTGGTCATCAATGTTTTTAGGTGAATAAAGAGTGAAAGGTTTAAGGTATAATGTATATATATTTAGGTGATGAAAGTATGGTCTAGCATCTCACTAACAATCGTATTGTAACATGTTTGGGTGATTAATTAAAGTAATTTGTCGTTAGACTCTGCGTTGTGGCTCACCCTGAGCCCAGATATTATCCTCTTATATCATGCCAAATGGATGCTGACATGGCATTGGATAAAGCTTATGTTCCATTCACTTGACCTTGATGTGGCTCACCTTGAGCGATGCTTTATCCAGTTTTTTGTTTTTTATTTATACTTTTTGTTTATATGAAAATTTAAAATATCACATAAATATTAAAAAAACATCACATAAATATTAAAATAACATCATAAAATGTTAAAAACCACAAATAAATATTAAAAACACGACTATTGTTGAAAATATGGTCTCATAGCTCTCCAAACCGCAACGCTCGGGTAGTTATCGTTGTGCATGGCATAGTACTTGTTACGGGCCTCTTCAATCGCCTCGTCTTCGTTTAAACTCTCATTGTTGTTCAACACACTTACGAATAACCCCTCAAATACTATGCACTTCGACCGTAAAGCCATAAATTTTCTTGTTATCTCTTCCCTAGAATGATGGTTGTTACCCCTTTGTTAATGGAATCTAGTCACAACCGTGCTCCAAAAGTTTTCGTTCGCTTATGTACTCCGTCTTGAAATGTGGTAATATAACTGTTGACCAACGCGAGTTCTTCCTCCATTGTCCAATGTCGTGCTTGGATTGGGTTTTGTGGGGGCGGGATTGGGTATGAGTTTTTGTTTGCCATTTGGGATCGGTTTTAGGTAAATGTTAAATAATGGTTTGGTTTTAGGTAATGTTATACATATACATATATATATAGGCTAAGTATTGAGAGAAAACCTTGTTTTTTGAGAAAACTATAGTAAACCCATCTAATGGCCTAGATCTAACCACATCACTCCATGTTTAATAATCCATAAGGGTATGATCGTCATTTCAATCAACACATCAAATCTCCACTTTTTTTGTTTGTCAGACTTTTTTTTTGTTTGATTATAAAGTTCCACTTGTCTCTCTCATTCAAACACAAATTCAAACACAGAAAGTTTTTCACTCTCTCTCATTACCACCATTTTCTCCTACTCATCATCCTCACCACCACCTGAAATCTTCTAACCACGACCTCCGATCACAATAACCCTCATCTTCAACCCTAGATCAACAACCACCATTCGTTGGTTACCGCCATCATCCTTACCAATAACCCTAAACATCAAAACCCCATATATCCACCTTCGATTCGAGCAACATAATCATAGTGGTGATGTATGGAAGTCGTAACTATTTCTTTACAAAGGTCGGAGGTATACGTTAATTGTCAGGTGGGTGAAAAAGGGTTGTATATACAACAATAGTTGAGGTTTAGGGTAACGACGACGATAGCGTTATAAGGTTCCTATGATGATCTCGATTAACTTTTTGTGATATTTTCAGAGGCATCTCAGGTAAAACCTTGAAAAGAAAGGTAGGTGGATAGATGCCCAATTTTAGTGGTGCTTTCATTTTATTCCTTACCATTTAATTTTTCAAAGAAATATTATTTACTACAAAAAAATATGTTAAAATCCTTCATTAGTTTGTATTTTTGAATTGTGAGTAATTGGACTGAGATGGCAATGCTATGGATATTTGGAAATTAAAATATTTAAATCAATGACTTTTTGAAAGAATCCATTATTTAAAGGATATGAGTAATATTATTTAGAGGATGGGTAACAAAGTTGTGTTTGGGAGAAGACTATGATGGTGGTGGTTTTGTGTTCGTATGGCCTTATCGACAAGTTGGAGAAGACTACTGTTAACAACTATATACATATATAGTTTTTTACTGCTGCTAAAAAGGGATTCGAATTATTCATGATAGCATTTTTTTACTGCTGTTAATAACTGTATACATAATAGTTTTTTTTTGGGTTAATAACTATATACGAAGCTTGAAACAAGAGATTACACTTATGCAAATTTGTTATGTTTTTTCGAACTTTTTTTCGCTGTTATGTTTTTTTAAGCTGTTATGTTTTTGAACCAGGAGATGAATCTTTCCCAATTAACATGTGTTAAATAGCAAATATGTTTTTTATTTTCTTGGTGCTTATGGTGAATCTATCCCATTGACATGTGTTAGGGTTTCAATTAACATGTGTTAGTGATGAATTAGGGTTAAAGATTTTTTGAAATTTGGGGGTTTGTTTTGCACACCAAGTGTATGATCAAATGCTTGAATGAAAAAAACTTATGTCAACCTTTTTGATTTTTATTATTATTATTATTATATATTTTGTTTATGTTAGATTGGATGTTAAAAAGATCATATTTTTTGAATTGGGGTAAATGTGTTTTTATTACATATTTTTTCTTTAAGGTATTTTAGTTTTTGAATTAGAAGCTGAATCTATCCCAATTAACACGTGTTAGGGTTCAATTAACATGTGTTAAATAGCAAAATGTTTTTTTTTATTTTCTTGGTATATCTTTTGATTTTTCTCTAATAATTTTACTTTTTATTTCTTATATATATGTTTATTCTGTGTGAAGGTTTTGATTTTTTTATGCTTACTGATGTGCCATGGTTCATTTAACACCTATTAGTGATCGAAACACATGTTTGCATTGGTGCTTCTTGATGAATCCATCCCAATTGACATATGTCAGGGTTCAATTAACATGTGTTAGTGATGCTAACACAGGGTTGTATATGGTGCCTACTGTTGAATTTATTCCAATTGAATTTGCATGTAAATATTTATTTAATCATAGAATAAAAATGTTTTAAATTAGAAAATTTGATAAAAATGTTTTTTTGGGTTAATAACTATATACGAAGCTTGAAACAAGAGATTACACTTATGCAAATTTGTTATGTTTTTTTCGAACTTTTTTTCGCTGTTATGTTTTTTTAAGCTGTTATGTTTGAACCAGGAGATGAATCTTTCCCAATTAACATGTGTTAAATAGCAAATATGTTTTTTATTTTTCTTGGTGCTTACTGATGAATCTATCCCAATTGACATGTGTTAGGGTTCAATTAACATGTGTTAGTGATGAATTAGGGTTAAAGATTTTTTGGAAATTTGGGGGTTTGTTTTGCACACCAAGTGTATGATCAAATGCTTGAATGAAAAAAACTTATGTCAACCTTTTTGATTTTTATTATTATTATTATTATTTTTTTTATGTTAGATTGGATGTTAAAAAGATCATATTTTTTGAATTGGGTAAATGTGTTTTTATTACATATTTTTTCTTTAAGGTATTTTTAGTTTTTGAATTAGAAGCTGAATCTATCCCAATTAAACACGTGTTAGGGTTCAATTAACATGTGTTAAATAGCAAATGTGTTTTTTTTATTTTCTTGGTATATCTTTTGATTTTTCTCTAATAATTTTACTTTTTATTTCTTATATATATGTTTATTCTGTGTGAAGGTTTTGATTTTTTTATGCTTACTGATGTGCCATGGTTCATTTAACACCTATTAGTGATCGAAACACATGTTTGCATTGGTGCTTCTTGATGAATCCATCCCAATTGACATATGTCAGGGTTCAATTAACATGTGTTAGTGATGCTAACACAGGGTTGTATATGGTGCCTACTGTTGAATTTATTCCAATTGAATTTGCATGTAAATATTTATTTAATCATAGAATAAAAATGTTTTAATTAGAAAAATTAAAAAAAAGTAATTTTTTTTTCAAAATATAACTTGACTGTTTATATGTAAATATGTATATATTTAGAGTAGTTTCATAAAAATGTATGTATTTGTATATATATTAAAGTAAAGTTTTGATTTTGGTGAAGGTTTTGAATTTTTGTATTGGTGCTTACTGATGTGTCAGGGTTTAATTAACACATGTTAGTGATTCTAGCACATGTTTGTATTGGTGCCTACTGATGAATCTATCCCAATTGACATGTGTTAAGTTCAATTAACATGTGTTAGTGATACTAACACAGTTTTGTATACAGTGCCTACTGATGAATCCAATCCAATTGACATGTGTTAGGGTTCAATTAACATGTGTTAGTGTTGCTAACACATGTTATTATATGCCCAACTAACATGTGCTAGGGTTCAATCTAACATGTGTTAGTGATGCTAACACATGTTAGTATATGTCCATCTAACTCCCAAATTGACCCAGAAACATTTTGCTAGTTACAAATGTTTAATTATTAAAAATAATCAATGTAGGAGGTTCTATGAACAACCACTGGACTTCAAGCCGTCTAATCCGCACAAGGATCGACTAGAGATGGAGTGCTAAGGATTGAAACATGAAACCGAAGATGCCTAATAAGAAATGGAGCATAACGTCGAAGAGGACTATTAAAGAATGAAGCATAATGTGTTTTTTTATTTTAGTTTATGATAGTTTTATATCATCTTTTTAATTGTTTAGATTTATATGAAATTAATTTGTTACACTCAATGTTGATTACAATAAATTTTTATATACATGTGTTCTTTTATGTTGATATACTAGTCCAAAATTAACGTGATAATTATTTGAACCAATTGCACGTATTAGTGATGTGTTGTGAAAGGAGTTTGTTTGAAGAGGACAACTAACATGTGTTAAAGGGCTCGTGTGACATACGTTATTAATAAATATGGATCTTTAAATTAATATGTGAAATAAGTGGTAGAGAAAAACTAGGAGAGAGATGGTGGAGAGAGAAAAGGTGGAGAGAGAAGATGAAAAGATGGAGAGAGAATGTGACAAGATGGAGAGAGTAGGTGATCTATTTTACCCTTTTGCCCTATTAGTACTTTATATGTATTATTTTAATGAGGAGGTGGACCCAAAGGTGGGACCATGAATCACAACCATTGATCATGCTTGATCAATGGTTGTGATGGGGTTTATTGAGTTTACTCAAATTTTTGAGATTTTCTATAAAACCTTGCCATATATATATATAGGGTTAGGATCCTGAGAAAACCCTTGTTATAGTGAAAACTCTGGAAACTCTTACTTCCCGAGCTCTTTAGGGCCTAAAAATTTTAAGGCATATAATATACATGATTTTAAGCATTTTGAGGAAAAAAAAATCAAAAAGCGCCGAGCACTTTCATTTTAAAAAAATAAATAAAATTTCGAGTAACACATGTTAAGCGAAATTAACATGTGTTAACAATGTGTTACCCGAAAAACTTATTTATTTATTTTAAAAAAAAAGTGCTCGGCGCTTTTTTGATTTTTTGGCTCAAAATGCTTAAAATCATGTATATTATATACCCTAAAATTTTCATATAAAAAAAGCTCGGGAAATTAGAGTTTTTCACTATAACAAGGATTTCCAATATAACCTTATCCTATATAGGATATATATACACACACACACACATTTTTAAAAAATATTGACCGTAGGCTAGCAGTCAACGACTATTTTCCAAATTTTTACACGCTAGCTCATGCGAGCCGGGTCGCTTGGGCTCGCTTGCAGCCCAAGTAACGGATGGGCGTTATGGTTCACGCGATCCATGTAGTTTTGTTGGTTGCTCGCAGCAGCTCGCTCGCACGCCACAACACATGGTCTTAAATAAGTAATAATAATCCTTGGTTAACGTATTTTAACCATTTACTCGCACAAAAAACATGTGCAATTTTTCCAGTAGTTGATAAAAGATAATCCATCAATTGTGGCCAAGTGGTAGGAGGCCTTTGTTCTCATTCTTGAGACATGGGTTCGATCCCATAAGTCTCAATTTGATGGATATTAACCCCCACCCTTGTGATGGGGTAGGTGTTAGGAAGTGATGGAGAGACACTTGATTCTTGTGGTCATGGGTTCGACTCCTGATCCCTCCAGGTTTTACCGGTTCACTACCGTCGTGCCTTCGGGCGGGTATGCGGGCCGGGTTTTTCCCTGGATCAGAAGACGGGTGGGCCGAAGAGCTCTGTCCGTACGGACTAGAGGCCGCCTGGGGCCCCTTTCAACCATTGGGGGCCGCGTACAGAGTACCCGGCATTGATCGTTCAAAAAAAAAGTTGATAAAAGAGATAAGGTGAAAATTAATAACACGAATATCTAAAAGAATGCGATGGGAATTTATGTTTATGTGATATTGAACATCTATATCTATATATATATAAAAACAAAGCCCTTTTGCTGACGTGGCGTTCAATGGTGCATTCAACCTCCCCTTGATAGTGCCACGTGGCATCCTAATTGAAAGTTTTTAGTGTTTTTTAATTAGTTTGGTTTTTAATAAAAAAAAAGGAAAACCTTTAAACCCTAAAATTATATCCGCCTCTTCTGCCTCTTCTCATTCTCATTCTCATTCTCATTCCCAAACCCTAGCTCTCCTCCTCTCTCTTCTTCTCTCTAGTCGCCGGAAATATAGCTCCGACATGATGCGTACACCAGATCGTGTTAGTTATCCTCCGTCACCGTCACCCAGCTCCTACTCCTCCAATCCTTCAGAAAAGTCAACTTCTAGCCGGAGCAAAGTCAAAGGTGCTGCAAGATCCGTCGCCGGAGTTTTTGTTGCCTGCTTTGCACCGCCGGATGACGACACCCCATCAACATAGCTCTGATGCATTCAGTTTAACATCAGGTTATTATCATTATTATTGATCACGAAATAGTTATTTTACTAAATTATTATTATTATTATTATTAAAAGAAATGATTAGTATTATTTAAGAGCATTCACAGTAGAGCCTCCATAATTTGTGAGAGGGGCCTCCATATTAGATACAGTGTGTATAAGTGTTTGTGAGTAGAGGAAATGGAGAATATATAGAGAAGTTACTGTTCATCAGCAAATTTGATATGGAACTGTTCATCCTCCATAATTGTTTAATATTTTTGAAAGTGATTGTGAGTAGAGGAGAGAGAAAAGGTAATGATAAAAAGTATAGAATAAATATTATTAAATAGAAAGAAGTAAGAAAAAGTAGTGTTTTTAGAGTAATTATGGAGAAAATATGGAGAAGCTAGTGTGAATGCTCTAAGTAATATATGTAATTATAGCATGTACAGTAAGATGTAGTCATCATTGGACATGAATCTCATGGTGTCTGGTTTCTGTCGGATTGATGAAAAGTTTTTATACTAAATCGTTTCTACACAATAATATATATTTATAACAATAATTGTTTTTTTTAACGGCAAACGAAACATGTCATCCGCTTCACTTGTAAAGGCACCCCATACGCCTGTAGCATACGAAGCGTTAGATATATATATATATATATATATATATCTATATATATATATAAAACAAAGCCCTTTTGCTGACGTGGCGTTCAATGGTGCATTCAACCTCCC
The DNA here is from genome assembly GCA_030844895.1 of Ambrosia x helenae. Classification (NCBI taxonomy): domain Eukaryota; kingdom Viridiplantae; phylum Streptophyta; class Magnoliopsida; order Asterales; family Asteraceae; genus Ambrosia; species Ambrosia x helenae. The sequence goes on along the minus strand of JAUTDX010001625.1, from coordinate 59,199 downwards.
CTTTGATAGTGCCACGTGGCATCCTAATTGAAAGTTTTTAGTGTTTTTTAATTAGTTTGGTTTTTAATAAAAAAAAGGAAAACCTTTAAACCCTAAAATTATATCCGCCTCTTCTGCCTCTTCTCATTCTCATTCTCATTCTCATTCCCAAACCCTAGCTCTCCTCCTCTCTCTTCTTCTCTCTAGTCGCCGGAAATATAGCTCCGACATGATGCGTACACCAGACCGTGTTAGTTATCCCTCCGTCACCGTCACCCAGCTCCTACTCCTCCAATCCCAACCTCCCCTTGATAGTGCAACGTGGCATCCTAATTGAAAGTTTTTAGTGTTTTTTAATTAGTTTGGTTTTTAATAAAAAAAAAGGAAAACCTTTTAAACCCTAAAATTATATCCGCCTCTTCTGCCTCTTCTCATTCTCATTCCCAAACCCTAGCTCTCCTCCTCTCTCTTCTTCTCTCTAGTCGCCGGAAATATAGCTCCGACATGATGCGTACACCAGACCGTGTTTAGTTATCCTCCGTCACCGTCACCCAGCTCCTACTCCTCCAATCCTTCAGAAAAGTCAACTTCTAGCCGGAGCAAAGTCAAAGGTGCTGCAAGATCCGTCGCCGGAGTTTTTGTTGCCTGCTTTGCACCGCCGGATGACGACACCCATCAACATAGCTCTGATGCATTCAGTTTAACATCAGGTTATTATCATTATTATTATTATTATTATTATTGATCACGAAATAGTTATTTTACTAAATTATTATTATTATTATTATTAAAGAAATGATTAGTATTATTTAAGTAATATATGTAATTATAGCATGTACAGTAAGATGTAGTCATCATTGGACATGAATCTCATGGTGTCTGGTTTCTGTCGGATTGATGAAAAGTTTTATACTAAATCGTTTCTACACAATAATATATATTTATAACAATAATTGTTTTTTTAACGGCAAACGAAACATGTCACCCGCTTCACTTGTAAAGGCACCCCATACGCCTGTAGCATACGAAGCGTTGGGTAGCCCGGGCAACTGTAAAGTCCCCGAACCGGGAAAAATCGTATTCAAACTAAGCCCCAAGCTGTAATCATCATTTCCCATACCACTCCACCATAAAGGTGGGGTACATAATTGCTTATTAGTAGAATGAAAAAAAAGTATATATAGTTAACAAAGGTCGTACGTGTATTAAACTATCTTGAATGTGAAAGATTGTGAAAACCTAACGACTGATCTTGAACTTTTAAATAGGAGGCCAAAAGTTTGAAGAAAACAAATAGGGCCGGACTCAATACATTTTAAATTGTGTAAAATAAAATTTACACTACTAAGGGGCTGTTTGGTTGATTACGTGCTGAGTTATTAAGAAGTCTGAATGGTTAAGTTCTGAATCATTAAGTTAGAATTGGAACACTGCGTATAAGATGTAACTTACAGTTGTTGCTCTTTTATACTGTGTATAAGTAAAGTTTTCCCTTTTATATGGTCTTTATAACGACCGATTTGACAAGTCGATAATTTAAGATGTAATGTTCAAACTAAGTAGTGTTTATTTTACATATTTTGACTAATTTGACCCGACGCGCTTTGATTCGCAGGAAGAGTATGCAAATATGGATGATGTGGGGATGCTAAGGGTTTGTGGGCATGATTTTCATGTTGGGTGCATCAGAAAATGTTTGTCAATGAAGAACTTATGTCCCATTTGCAAAGCAGAACCCATGAAACAGAAATAAGTTGGTAAGACTTGTGTATCTTATTCTTGTAAATACATGTTGGTGGATTGGAATAATCTGGTACACATTGTGCATCCATGACAATCATGATGCAGTATCCCTGGTTAATTTATTGGGGTTGTGTATGTATATTTTTATATATATATGCTAATTAATGGAAATTATATCATATTCATTTGCTGGCTGCAAACTGTAAAATCTTAATATAGGTATCATTTTGCTCTATATCCATTGATTAATAACAAATTCAGAAGGCTTACTGATTATTAACCTTTACTTTTAATCATTGACCTTATTATATCAATTGTATATTTTGTCCTAAAAAATTATTGATTATGATTTGCTTCTGCCCATTCTAAGTTATAAGATCTTTAACTTCCTTTGTAGATAAATAAAAATAGATTCATGGGCATTTGAGGATGGTGTGGAGCCTTTCAGTTGGTTAGTGAAGCAGTCAAATTTCGCCGTGTCTAGGATTTCGGGTCGTGTTGAGTTGAGAATGAGACAAATTGTTGATGATTTTGGTTGACTTGACTTGATCTGAATGACTGAGTTTACGTTTCGTATGTTTTCTTCTTTTATTTTTTTTTAATAAGTCATATTAGATTTTTCAACTCCGGGACCTTCCCGGGGTAGTTAGCTAGTTAAATGTATAGAGCATAATAATAACACATGCCTCCACCAAAGTGTATAATAATAATAATTTATCATCTCTTTTCAATATATCGTATCGTGGCATCCTATATATTCGCAACCACCACCAACAATTGATCTATCGGCGACTTTTGTTTTGTGAGAATAATAATAATAATAAATCGAAGGAAGGAAAATGGGTCGAAGAGCAGACGAGGAGTACGATTACTTGTTCAAAGTAGTGTTAATCGGCGATTCAGGCGTTGGTAAATCCAACCTTCTCTCTCGATTCACTCGTAACGAGTTTTGTTTGGAATCCAAATCCACCATCGGCGTTGAATTCGCCACTCGCACTCTTCAAGTACCATTCTTTTTTTTTCCTCTCTCTCTCTAAACTTATCTTATTTATTTTGTTGATTTGTTGGTTTTAGGGTTTTATCCACGTGTTTAATTTCAACTCATTATTGACTTGTTTGATTATTAATTAATTTGATGATTAAAAGTTAATGATTAGTTAAGTGACACACAGTGGTTATGGAGTGTTGATGATATTTGTTGGAAGAATACATAACCGTTAAATTTATTGTGATTAAAGCATTGTAATTGTATACAACAAGTAGGTTACACTTCATTACTTAAAACCCTTACATGTGTATGTGTGTCACGCGCATACATATGGTACCTGTGCCAAAAGTGCTCGGTACCACTGGTAAATTATCGGTACCAAAAACACCAAAAAGTTGGTATTGAAAATGCTTAGTACCATACGGTGGTTCCGGTATTTGAAGGTAAAATACAGGTATCGAAAACGCTAAAAAATGGTAAAATACAGGTATCGAAAATGCTACTTGGTACCATTTGCTCATTTCTTAACCAATGATATGTGTGTATACATATATGCATATATACATATGTGTGTGTCTATGGGCACGTTCATTTCTTAACCAATGATATGTTGCGAATCGCAAGAACGTCATAGTAGACGTGTGCATTGGGCATAGAGGATAATTGAAGTGGTGGGAGAATGAAAATGAGATGGTTACATTAAGGTCTCATGAATCACAATCAAGGAAATTGGTACAAGTGCATTATTCGTTTCTCGTAGTTTTCAACATATTATTGTTTGAAATGAACGTCCACCTGTATATTTTTATGTGTTTGTGGAGGTTTGTTTAATATAGAATCGGTTTTAAGAGGAAACTTGCATAAACACTTGTACGTAGCGCTTTAAACTCAAATACATAAAGTGGTTATGTAACAACATGGCGGCTATTTTCTCTCCGATTGCATCTAGCTACCACTATGTACAAATTCTCGTGCAGTTTGTATGTAGGTGTGTGTGTATATACATAACCTGCAAATATCTATCCAACAATTGAAATAACAATAAAAGCAAGAGTCATCACAAGTCTAAATAGATGTTTGGATGACTGTTTTGAAACTGGTTATAAAGGTAAAAACTGTTTTTATAATGTTTGGGTAAATGAATTCTACTTTTCTGGTCATTTCATGTTGCGATTATCTGCTTCTGACTATTCAAAACACGTTTATCACTTTCCAGCAGTGGTGAACGGGTGAAATAATCCCGTCGTATTTGATTGTAATCTACATTTGAGGCTTGTTTTGACATGATGAATATAAATGTGATATTCAGGTAGAGGGAAAGACAGTGAAGGCTCAAATATGGGACACAGCAGGGCAAGAGCGATACCGGGCCATAACCAGTGCCTACTACAGGGGCGCTCTCGGGGCACTTCTAGTATACGACGTGACAAAACCAACAACTTTTGAAAATGTGAAGCGATGGCTAAAAGAACTGAGGGACCATGCAGACTCAAACATCGTGATCATGCTTATCGGAAACAAAACCGACCTCAAACATCTGAGGGCCGTTGGGAACAGAGGATGCTCAAACGTTTGCGGAGACAGAAGGTCTTTCGTTCATTGAAACGTCGGCTTTAGAAGCGGTTAATGTGGAGAAGGCCTTTCAAACAATTCTTGGTGAGATTTATAAGATAGTTAGCAAGAAAGCTCTGGCTGCAGCCAATTCAGCAGCTAGCATTAAACAAGGAGAGACATTAGTGGTTGGAGCACAGGAAGGGGAATACCAAAAGCAATTGTTTGTTTCTTCATTCTAATTGTTACACACATAATTTTTGTTGCAGCTTCACTTTCTTGGATTTAATTTCTGGTATGGTACATTTTGTAGCTTTTTTTAGATGAAAAGAATAATTCCTGCATTTTCCCAATGTATTGTATATTATTATGTGTCAAACTTATGTTTTGAGAAGATATTATGTTTTGCATGTTTAAAGGAAATACAACCATTTTCTTTTACAAAATTTAAAGATTCTGACTGTAAGTTGCGCCGCAATGGATCGTCCTATGAACTAGTTTTGTGATGGGTCTTTAAGTAACATAGATAAAAGGTAGACGAGGTTAAACGTTTGATGACGGCTCAGATGATTATTTCTAGGCTCCATGTATTCTAGGGATGGCAACGGGTCGGGTTTGGCTAATACCATACCCATACCGGTTATAAAATCTCATACCATACCTGTCCCATTACCTGTCGGGCTTTTATCGGGTATTATCCGTCCGGTATAGAGCATACCCGCGGGTATCGGATATACCCGTTGGTATTTGCATGTATATATATATATTTTTTTTTTATTTTCTTTTATAGTCTTATGTTTTAAGAAATTTAGAGTGTAAGAAATTGTAATAAGTAACATATAAATTATCATCACCATATAATCTTGAGACATTTAATATGTAAATATATATTATAGTATGAATTTTACTATTTATATATTTCATAGTATATAAATATAAATAATAATGTTATTAGAATATATATTTTAGACGAAAAGTTTATTTTTCAAATAATGAATCTATTAGAATGAAACATTACTAAAAAATAGTTAAGAAAATATATATATAAAATTTAAAGTATTCGGGTATATATTTTCGGGTAGACGGGTATTTAGTTTTGGGTAATCGGGTCGGGTATCACCTAATACCATACCCGTCCCATACCCGCGAAATATTTTTTCCCAATACCAAACCCGTCCCATACCTGTCGGGTATCGGGTATACCCATCCCAAATGCTTCGGGTATACCCGTCGGGCTCGGGTTTTTTTGCTATCCCTAGTGTATTCACACAATCCTTTATTTTATCTGCGGAACCCTATACGGCCCGTATAAGGCTATATGGGTCGTAGAGGGGTCTTTATGATTGGCATCATTGACAATGATTATCAATCATTGGTTTGGTACATATGGGTAGGGATGTGCAAATGGTACCGGGTACCGGAATTGAATTCTCGGTACCGTACCGAATTCTCGATCACGAATCAATTTTGGTACCACTACCGGTACCCACATTTTTGTTTTTCGGTACCGGTATATACCAATTTTACATTCAATACCGGTACCTATTTTTCATGAATTTCGGTACCGGGTATTTTCGGTATCGGACTGGTACCATGCTTATCCCCTACATATGGGTTTTTATAGGTCTAGGTCGTATAGGACTATATGGGCTGTATAGACACAAAAAAATATTCACCTTTGTATTGTGTTGGAATGATGTGTTGGGTTGGATCTTTATGGGCAGTAAATGTCTTTACGGACTGTTTATAAACCAACCTCTACGGCCCATAAAGGTCTTTACAGCCTGTAATTATGTTTGTTTAACTGTTGTTTATTAGTTTTAAGCTGTCTTTTCGGCAAAACTTTATTAATTCCCATAACTTTTATTTCTCATGCGCATGGAAGAAACAAAAAAAGAAAGAGAGCATCCTTGGACTAACATTCTCTACTTTTGAGACATCCTACTTTGTAATAAACAAACCCTACTGATTTTTAAAAAACAATCGGTCCAAACTCCCATATTATCTTACACTCTCCCACTCTAGATAATATTATTTCCATAATAAATAACTTTATGAAACACCCTTGTGAGATCCTTCGTAAAGAAATCACTTTATGAAACACCCCTTATAAGATCCTAAACAAATCCGATAAAACAATCAACCCCATATAACCACAATTTCTTAGCCAAACAAACATGAAGTAGTAACCATCAGGGGCGGATTTAAGAAAGAAGCACCGGGTTCAGACGAACCCATTCGGTTTCAAATTTTAGTATAAATGTATATAAAAAATAGGCCATGAACCCATAAGAAAATTTTGGATGACCCATAAACAAATCTCATGTGTAGATACATTGGTTAAGGCTTCCACCTTCCAAACAAAAGGTCCCAAGTTCGAAACATTCAGCAACGCGTTTTTGTTTCTTCTTCCCCAATCTTTCTGTCGTCCCTGACCGTTCCAGAAAAAAAAATCAAAATAAGTGTTTCCTTTTTCTCCTTTTATTTAATTCTTTTACTAGTATTTTGCCCGCCGCGCGTTGCGGCGGCGCGCGGCGGGTTGAATCGTGCAGTAACACACGGAGCGTAAAACATAACGCGCTACACTCAATTCGTAAAACACAACGCGGAAAAGAAAATTGCTTGCGGCGATAATTCGGCTTCCATTCTTTATGTTACTCACGTTGAAGGATAAATATGTACGCTTACAAAAGGGGGTGGCGGCAGAGGTTGTTGCCCGCTTACCAGCCGTCAATATGTCGTTTCAATTAATTTTACTTTAAATCATTTAATAGAGTACATAACCAAGACAATGACACCTATCACTTGAATATATTATAGGTGCCAGCCACGTTTAAGCTATTTTAATTGGCACCTATCTTGCAAACCAACACACAGAACTCCATCCATCACATATACACATCAGTAGGTAGTTTTCTGTAACACATCAAATGAAGGGTACTTCGGTAAGCTAGTAACCGTAACAACATTGGTCATTGAACCCCTCCTGATTAAAAGTCCATATATTGCACCACCACCACTGCAAACGACCTGACCTACCCATCCCTCTGTCACCGCCACCGACACCGGCAAGTCACAAAGCACCATCTCCAACCAACACATGAAACCTAGCCTCTAATCACCCAATTTGAATCCCTAACCCACCACCCATTTCGAAGAGACCCCAATCAACCTGTCAGCCCAACAAAGTAGTGATTTTAGCTTACGCCTTTAGTTGGGTCTCCGGATGGCTATGAGCCCTTGAGCCGGTCTGTATAACTCAAAGGTGATAGTTCAGACTCATATCTACCATTTGATTTGGGTTGATTCACGGTATTGTCGAAGCTAAGGTTCTGATTATTGATTAAGCCGGTAACGGTGATGGGCGATGGCTCTTGAGTTCGAGTATGGATTTTGATTAAGCAGCGGAGGAAAAGGGCGTAACAGTAATTTCTCCGGGGCACTGTAGCACCGACGTTGTGTTTACCGGCGATGATGGTGCTGCGGTACTGTTCCGATTGTTAGGTGATTCCGGCAAGGATTTCTGCCCAAGATCCAACAACACGTAGTACGAAATTAGCAAAAGAAACCACCCCCGTTCATGCTAGTCTACATACTCAGCTGGTGAACTATTGATAACCAAAGGAAGTAAATTTTGTATAGTGAGCTTACAGAGAGAGAGCAAGGTAGTTGGATGACTTGACGACAACTATCAAAAAGAAACAAAAAGAAAGCTGGAAAACTTGGGCCAATTAGAGAGTTACATGTGACCCAATAAGACCAAAGGGTGTGGTGCCGCTCCCCATACCCATGCCGCCCCACCACCTGTTTTTTTTTTTTTTTTTTTTAATTAGGCCCGGCATCACCGGCAAAATTTTGCCACCCATGCCGCCCCAAGGGGGTGGTGTAGAGAGGCCCGGCATAGCCATGCCCCCCCTATGCCGCCCCCACACCCTTTGGTCTAATGAAACCACTAACTTTCTACTTTCATATATATATATATATATATACAACCCATCATGATATGGTACAAGAGTACAAAGCATATAACACCTTTGATGCACATGGTACAACACCAAATTGCATAAGTTGTTTGTAATTTAATACTATATATAATAATTTGTGTTAAATGATGTGTGCCATATGAAGTAGATCACTTACCTGGAAATCATGTTTAATAATTTTGTCATTGGGTGGTTTCCTTGCACAGGTTTTTGTCCCCACTTGTATCTTGATATGCTATAGATGTATACCATGTGTAGGATTAAAATCTTATATCAGAAGTTTAAATGCTATTAGTACATCAAATCATCTCAAGATGTCACACATGGTTACACGTGTGCGTAATATAGTGGGAGCGGGGAAGATAATCACATGTAGTGAGAGAGAAAGAGAGGAGGTTAAAAACATGTACTTTAGATTACATTATAAAGTGATAGGTATAAGTATTCATGCGGTTATGATTCTTGCATTTGTTACATCGAAAGGGGGTTCTTTCAACAAGTTTCAGTCAAAGATAGAATGCAAACATTTTCAAAAAATGAAAACTCATACGGTTCTGTTATTTTTTTTAATTTGCAAAAACTATCATATTTGTATTATGTTTTTTAAATTTCTAGTGAATATACTTTTTTATCATTGTATATTTTTTTAGTATGTGATGAACCACACATCTATACCCGATCCGAACCGTCGAACCGACCCGAAAATTTTTATATCCGATCCTATAAAATTGAACCATCTAAAACAGTAAACCCAATGCAAAAAAATCCTAGATCCGTCACTGGTAACCATGAGTATCTTCCTCACTTTTAAGGCATGATGACATTTATTTTATTAACCTCAAAATAAGAGATTGCAAGATACTTGCCCACCATTTCAAATCATCTTACCGTTCTTTTAACAACTTCCTAACAGATTCATGAATCCCGCATCAACCAAAAATGGCCAAACCAAACCAGAGCATAATCATAATCAATCGGCCATAAATTTAATCATTCACTTGATTCTCTCAAATAATATACTTCATCCGTCCCAATTTAAATGTCATAGTTCAAAAAACACACATTTTAAGAAATATTTTGTTTGTATATGGCAAAATGACAATAATATCCTTAGAAGTGATGATTGTGTTTTGTCTTTTATGGGCAAAACTGGAAATTACATTTCTATTTTTGGAAAGAGACATTTAATTTGTGACAAAAAAAGTAGGACATTTAAATTGGGACGGAGAGGAGTATATTTTTAGCTATTTTATTAATTTTAATAAAAATAATTTTAACCATGCTAAAAAACAGTACCTCGTAACATGGATAGCACCTTAGCAGCCTATGAATCTGAGTGCTGTAATCAATGTTTAAATAATCGAATATTACTTCCATTTCTTAAAAAAAAAATTGTCGTTTATGCTATTTTATCTTTATAATAAGAAATGAAGATTTTTTTTATAAAAAAAACTCAAATAACATGCTTAAAACTAATAAACAACACTTAAAAAAACATAAGTACGGGCCGTAGAGGTTTGCTTATAAACGGACCGTATAGACCTTTATGGGTTGTAGAAGTGGCTTATCTATAGACCATTACGGCCCATAGATAAGCATGTTATTTGAGTTTTTGCAGATGATTGCCAATCATGGGTGTACGGGTATGTAGCTTAGTTCGTTTGTTTTGATTTTCAAAGGTTTTTGTTTAAGCATTCTTCTCGGCAAAATTTTATTAACTCCCACAACTTTTATTTATGGAAGAAAAAAAAGAAAGGGAGGATGCTTGGATTGACTTTCTTCACTTTTGAGGCATCATACTTTGGAATAAACACACCCTTTTGATTTTTTTAAAAACAATCGGTCCAAACTCCACTATTGTCTTCCACTGTAGATAATATTATTTCCATAAACAAATCACTTTATGCAACAACCCGTGTGAGATCCTTAAAAAAATCCGATAAAACAATTAGCCCCAAATTACTCTCTGCTTGTTGCTCGCTCGACGCTTACTCAGAAAAATTCGCACTCGAAAAATGCTCGCTCGGTTGTAAACGAGCCGCACAGCTCGGTTCAGATTGTAAACGAGCCAAGCATGAGCAAATGTTCACTCGGTTAGGCTCAGCTCGTGAACAGCCCTAAAGCCTGCCATTTTGGGATGTTAGTATTCACCAATTATGGTCATCTTTAGTAATGACACACCCATGATAGCTACAAAATGTTGTGCGTTATTTGCTTTCCAAACAAGGATATTTATTGGTTCGGTTTGGTTAACCCTGATTAGAAATTTTTTTTCCAGTTAGATCGATCGAAAATCATAATGAATACCAAGTTCGGAAAATCAAATTCTAAATTGGTTCAGACTTCATCTTTTCTTTATTATTAATTAATGGGCTCTAGAACCACATACTAATTATTATATAGTATTATCAGATTACGGTTTATTAGTATAAGCCCACGGGCTTAGTTAAGTTTTTAGGGTTCTTTGTAAGCTCTATATACTGTAATCTAACTATCAAATTCAGTTTTTATAATCTTACACTAATCACCTAATTAAGTTATGATTCAAAACAAACTGAAAACTAAATATGTAATTAGGTCACATTTTAGTTTAATTGGGTTGAAACCAAATATCGAGCACCCCTATCTTGAAAGGATTACAAGTCTTGTATCATGAGATTGTAAGAGTTCGTAAATTACTCCTTATAGGAAACATTTTGGAAGGAACATTGTTAAAACTATGCTTATGGACGATTGGTTGGTCCATTGCCCACATCTTTTGCCCTGTTTGGACACATTGTTTTCAGAGGCATGCGCTATATCGATATTGATTGTGTTAGGAAATCTTGAAACGCATGGCTATATGGATATCATATAGCTGCTTTTGCGTTGTTGAAGGAGCATTGCATCATCATAGTACTAGATGGATCATTCATAAGCTTCTGTCCGATTCTTAAACTCGGTATCAAAATAAGAATAGGTGGCTTCGTTGTTGGTGACATTCGTCACAATCGAAACTCAGAAGTTGTTTTTATTGGAAACTCCATCTCTGACATAGATGACATGGATTACTAGATTAACCAGTATTTACAACAGCCTCGGTTTTAAAAAGCGTGTGACGCTCAAAACCTGATACGCGATGCGTATGTGAGTACTTCATTATTGAAAAAATGATAAATAATAAATAATTACTTAAAAAATATTATTTTAACTTCTAAACTTTTAAACACTAATATAAGATATGCTAGTGTATATCAGTATATGTTCAGTTGATGGAAGCGCATCAACTGCAGCAATGCGATCTCATTTGTGTGTCATGGAAACACATCAATTGCAGCAATGCGATCTCATCACTACATCACACGTTATGTGCTCTCGATGTGACTTGATAAATGCGATCAAGATCATTCATGTTTGTATCTTGTAGATGATGAGTGAATTCGCTACCAAAGGTGTCTCTGTAACATTCTGTTAACATATTATATGATTATTGATTATAAAAACATATATAATTAATAAAACAGAATGTAAGACGTTAATTCAAAAGTTTTAAGCATAATTTTCATAAATTATTTTGAGCTGCAAAAACATGTGGGTATCTGTATAAAGAACGTGAACGTCACCTACCAATGTTGCAAAAGTCGTTAGGCGCTCCCTAGTCGGAGTCGGAAGTACTCGGGGAGTTCTCGGCCTAGTCGGAGAGTACCGTGAGTACTCGGCCTAGGCCTAGAGTACTCGGGCCTCGGCAACCTACCTTGTAGCGATTACTCGAGGAGTACTCGGCCTCCGAGACCTTGTTTTACAACATTGTCACCTACACAACTTTGGTAGCAAATTAGCCATTTTTAAAACGTTCTGTTTTGACTACTACCCATGTTTGCCTAAACCTGTTCTAATCCAAACCAAAATAACCTTTAAAAACACGCCCATCTGGCCGAGCCCGTTCTGCCCTGTTACCCCGCCTGACCCAACCCACCTGGTTTGCCAGGTCGAATAATGACCAGTTTTATGAACCATAATACTTTTTTATTCGTTGCAAAACAAAAGTATATATAAATCACATTATCTATCAAATAATCACTTATGACGTTGTATATAGTGTGACACTGTATATAATAAAGCATCATGAGTCAGAATAAAAACCTTGACTTCTTGACATCGAAGCAGTTTGTAAGTTCAACCAAATCGCAACGACCATTAACTATTCTGAGAAGGTTTGTAGCTGCCATTGATCTCTATAAACTTAGAATTTACGGCAACGATTCGTAGGCCTGTTTGAAATATTCAGTTATGTCTCAGAGGCCAGTTTGAAAGTTCAAAAGAATTTCTGGAAGATGACTGTGTTGCAGATGAAGTTCTAGATGCAGATTCTGGTGTAGATGAAAAATTTATAAGGCCATAACCAGATTCCGAGGTAGATGAGGCATGATCGGCTTTTGAAATCTTGGGACATGTGTGTTTTCCGAGGTAAGTGATGTCAAATGTTGATGGGTCTTCACTAGATCTTTGAACTTGTTTAGTTGCACAACAGCTGTGTGTGTTACGGTATGTGCATCTGTAATATTCTCTGCAAATTTATAATGTGGATAGAATAAACTGCATCAGATATGTAGTAACAGAAAGGTGGGTAAACTGCATGAAAAGATAACCAACTCTTATCAAAATTTGGTTCAGGCCACAATTTCAAAATTTTGATTTTTTAACCTTGACAACAGATAATAATGTTCGCAGTATCATGTCTAAAAAAAGTCAACACGGATAAAGAACATGCCATCGTGTTCTACCAGCATGGATTACCTTGAATCAAAGATTATTTGGAAGTTTATGTGTTTTTACTAGGGGTGTTCATAAACTGTTGAAACCAACCGAACTGAAGCAGATCAGTTGGGTCAGCTGATTTGAGATTTATATGGTTTGGTGCTTGGAACCTGCCGTGTGACAAAACTAGCGTATTACCTTTATTATTTATTTACAAGTCATTTTTGGAATATGCAGACATATAACATCGATGAACCATGTTCATTTTTTAAAACTAAACACAAACTAGCGACTTCGAATTAAAAAAGGATTCAAATTGTCCAAACCAAACCATTTTGGTCAGCCCGGGCGACCTAACCGCCTCAGCCAGTTTGGCTTTCTGTTTCCGGAAACAGTGATGAGCCGTTCAGCCTAAAATTTTCATCAAAACTGGCTGAACTTGATCGTGAACTGTGAACCACAGTTTATAGCGAAAATCTAAAAGTCTTAAGGGTTTTTTTCTGGTTACAAAAATGGTTAACAAAAAAAGGAATGAGACCAGAGTTGGTTGGCTTTTTTATGGAAATTATCTGAAAAGGTTAAAGAGACACCTGTGGTATTTGGCATTAAGTATTTCTTTTTGGCCATACTTCCTCCACATATAACCATCATTTGGGGGCACTTCAAGCCCTATCTCCAGGCTCACTTTCACTTGGTGCTTCCACTTAACGGTGCTACTGCTGCTGCTACTTTTTCTGCATACCATCACTTGATCAACATGGATAAACATCATGGAAGATCCATATTTAGAGCTAGCAAAATGATGGATCAGGTTGGGTCACAGTCAAAACAGTAAAGGTTTAGGCCCCATCAACCCATTTGACCAGTTCATTTTTTAGCAAATTAATTAAACTTGACTTGTGTGATATAAAACATTATAAATTGATGTTAAGAAGTCACACACAGCGCGGCAGCACGGGCGCACACACACACACACACTAACACGTTCTTTTCAAAACTAACATTATGTTGAAAAACCGCGAAAATCATATGATGCACTTGTACATAATGCATTGAAAATAATCCACGTAGTGAAGGAGATAAAATGGGGCGGTTACATAACCGTCTTATGTATTACATTCAAAGAACCACGTACAAGTGTATTATGCGGTTCTCGCAATTCTCAACATATTTCTTGGTTCTGATTTGAACACTACCAAAATTTGGACACGTTCTTTTCGTTAACCAACAGTATGTTGAGAACTACGAGACCCACATTATGCCATTGTAAATAATGCAGGTACTCAAAGAGAATGTGGCGATTACGTAACCATCTTATGTTTAATCACATTCAAAGCACCAGGTAAAAGTGTATTATGCAGTTCTCGCAGTTCGGAACATATTTCTTGAATTGTAAACCAGTTTGAGGTCTTGAATTTTAAATAATATTTTTTTAGTTAAATATATTTCTTCATTTCATGACTGTCAAATTACATTAAAACAGGCAGACGAGTAACAAGCTGCGCCGCCACACTCTTCTAATTTGAACAATACCCTATATTCGGACGCGTTCTTTTCAAAACTAACATTATGTTGAGCACTGCGAGAACTGCATAATGCACTTGTACATAATGCGTTGCAGATAATCAAGGTACAAGGTATATATTATAAACACAGACACCCATTTGATTGATAACTTACTGCTTCCTAGAGGCATCTTTTTTATTAGAATCCTTGTTGTCCGAATCATCACTATTTGGCCTGCCATTCAACGATTGTTGATATTCATATTCTGACATTCTGATACCCGTTCCAGCATGCCGTGATAAGGCCTCATCATCAGAGTTGGTGACATTGTGAGTTGACAGCTCTTCCGTTTCATTAGAAGAAGCTGGCAAATTTAGATCTATGTCAAGCATCTTACAGTGTTCTGTACCTTTGGTTAACTTGCTGCTATAAAGACACTGGTGATTGCCTGATGAGTTCAGATTCATTTGCAAAGCTGGTCTCCAAACACAAGGTTATTTCTCCTATCATCACATAATTCGACTTTGAAATTTTCAAACCCTTTTTACTTCCAAGTTCAATAAACATTAAACAGAAACCCATTCTGCATTCAATATGCATGATTGGACCTCCTAAAACAGTTTTAAATGAATGGAACACAATAGCCTCTCATAGACTAGCACATACTCTAAAGGTGATATTCCATCAAATACGAAATGAACATAAATAACCTTTCTCGGCTGTTTTCTTTAAGTATTATTCAACCATTAGATGCTGCACACAAGTATGCATTAAGAAAAATCCTTTTGACTGACAGTATAAAAAACGTTGTTTCTAAAATCGGTCAAGAATATAAGAACCAATAAATAAAAGGGGACCATTTTGTTTCAGTGGTCAAACTGGCAGCTGAAAACATGGTACGAATTTAAAAACAGGAATTCCTACGCAGCAAATTAAGTGATGAAGTAACTTCCTCAAAGGATAACAAGTCTGTTTAAACGCACCAAGAATTTCGTTTCATTCAAAAAGAATAAGTTAATGCTCTAAATATAGAAGCTCCAATAGCTTTAGATCTATTGGAGGTATAAATCACCACATATAATTATGAATAGACTATATAAAATATCTATAGAAACTTCTACAAAAATTTATAATCATAGCGAAGTTCTCTAATAACATGAAGATTGTAATATAGTGACCCTATGAGCTGCTGAAGATATTCATTCCCCCACTCCTCACCGCCAGAATTGGTACATATCAGTAGTTTAACTTTTAAAAAACTCTATAATGACAGATGTATTTACGTTCATAAGGTTCGTATCCAGCTATAGATCAGTCACAGCAATTGAGAACCAATACCTCACCCAATCACTAGAAATACCGGTTAACAGTCTAAACAGCCTTTCCTCATGATATCACACATAGTTGTCAATAGCGCGCTACTTAGCGTATAGATCATATGTCGTTATATAGCAACAATTTTTGTTTTCATTTTCTGTTTTTCTCATCTCCGCCGCTCGATGCCTCAGGTTTGGTCTTAACATGTATTTTCCTCATTCCGTTGCTCGATAACATGTATTGTGTTTCTCTACTTTAGCGCTAAACGTAGCATACTGGTAGGTTGACCCATAGACCGCTATTCGCTATCAACAACTATGATCTCAAACAGATAATACGCTTGGTTCTAATCCTCAGCTCTATCTTATAGCAAAATTAGATTCAAAATCACATCATTCAAAATCAATAAGTAACATCAAATCAGGTGCAAACACGTTACTTAACCTAAACAGCTAAAAATAGTTCAAAACAGTAGCATTCATACAACATCACACATCCAAAACATAAATCACATCAGTTTGTTACATGTTTTTTTTTTGCTAAAGTTTAATTATGGTTTTCAAGCTTAACAAATATTGGAATCTAAACAGCAAAATAGTCAACAGAGATGTCACCTGTGAATGAAAACGGTAATAAGATCGGTTTTGTGAACAGAGGAGATAACGACGTCGTTTTAGAAAGAAAGAGATAAAACGACGTCGGAGAAGAAATCAGAACCGGGTGGTGAATGAGTGAGAGATCAGGTGCGGCTGATCGGAAGATGGAAAGAGGGTTCAATCTTTCATACTCTTTATATGTTTGACTTTTATTAAACCCCACACTATTCATGTTTTGACAATGAAATCTTATTATTATTATTATTATTATTATTATTATTATTATTATTATTATTCTATATATATTTAACAATCCGCTAATTTGAATAGTTAATTTCCAGCTTTTTTTTTGTTTTCACCTCTTTTTTTTTCCTTTCTTTATTAAGTTTTTTGTTTTTTTTTTTTTACCACCAACTTTTTTATTAAGTTTTTCTTTTCCTATTTTTGCCATATATTCTTTTCCTTTCTTTAGGTGTTCTTTTTTTTTCCTCATTTTAGCCACCAACTTTTTAGTTAGGTTTTTCTCCCACAATTTTATTTTTCCACCGTTTTGGCCACCAACTTTTTGGTTAAGTTTTTTTTCCCCTTTTTTGCCACTTTATTTTTTTCTTTTTTACGTAGTGTCCGTCTACGTTCGTATAGTACTTTCGTCTCCGTTCGTTTGTAACACCCTTTTTGATTAAGTTTTTTTCCCCTACTTTTTTTTATTTCTTTCTTTTTTACTATATATATTTAACAATCCGCTAATTTGAATAGTTAATTTCCAGCTTTTTTTTGTTTTCACCTCTTTTTTTTCCTTTCTTTATTAAGTTTTTTGTTTTTTTTTTGTTTTTACCACCAACTTTTTTATTAAGTTTTTTTTTCCTATTTTTGCCATATTTTCTTTTCCTTTCTTTAGGTGTTCTTTTTTTTCCTCATTTTAGCCACCAACTTTTTGGTTAGATTTTTCTCCACAATTTTTATTTTTCCACCGTTTTGGCCACCAACTTTTTGGTTAAGTTTTTTTTCCCCTTTTTTGCCACTTTATTTTTTTTCTTTTTTACGTAGTGTCCGTCTACGTTCGTATAGTACTTTCGTCTCCGTTCGTTTGTAACACCCTTTTTGGTTAAGTTTTTTTCCCTACTTTTTTTTATTTCTTTCTTTTTTACGTAGTGTCCGCATACGTTCGTCAATCCGCTAATTTGAATAGTTAATTTCCAGCTTTTTATGTTTTCACCTCCTTTTTTTTTTCCTTTCTTTATTAAGTTTTTTTTTTGTGTTTTTACCACCAACTTTTTTATTAAGTTTTTCTTTTCCTATTTTTGCCATATTTTCTTTTCCTTTCTTTAGGTGTTCTTTTTTTTCCTCATTTTGGCCACCAACTTTTTGGTTAGGTTTTTCTCCCACATTTTTTATTTTTCCACCGTTTTGGCCACCAACTTTTTGTTTAAGTTTTTTTTCCCCTTTTTTGCCACTTTATTTTTTTTCTTTTTTACGTAGTGTCCGTCTACGTTCGTATAGTACTTTCGTCTCCGTTCGTTTGTAACACCCTTTTGGTTAAGTTTTTTCCCCTACTTTTTTTTTATTTCTTTCTTTTTTACGTAGTGTCCGCATACGTTCGTATAATACTTTCGTCTCCGTTGGTCTGTAACACCCGATCTTTAAACCAAGTTGCTCTACGTTCGTATGGTATTTTCGTCTACGTTCGTATAGCAATTTTCTTATGCGGCGTTAGTCTACGTTCGTACAGTACGTTCGTCTCCGTTCGTCAACGTAAGTTGTTTTAATTTTCTTTCCCAATTTGGACACCGACTTTTTGGTTAAGTTTTTTTTCCCATTTTCGCCACCAACTTCGTTTACGTTCGTATAATACTTTCATCTACGTTCGTGTACGTTCGTATAATTCTGTCGTCTACGTTCACGTTCGTCTAGTTCTTTCGTCTACGTTCGTATAGTACTTATGCCAATGTTCGTCTGTAGTACTTTCGCATACGTTCGTGTGCGTTCATATAGTTCTGTCGTCTACGTTTGCCTACGTTCGTATAGTTCTTTCGCCTACGTTCGATCTCCCATTGCGTAGATCATGGCCAACGGCGCAACGCGCCGTACTTCGAAAACACTAGTTATTATTAGTTTGTTTGTTTTTTTTTTAAGTTAAGACTTAAATTAATTATAAAAATTAAAAATATGACAAATCTTGGATTTGAACTCTCACACCGTTTTAGGCGGCACGATGTGGACTCATGCAAGGGCTTCGTAGAGTGAGGTGGCATCGTGGCCATGATTTACAAACCACCCTAATGATCATGATTGTGAAGCTAGTGGAGAATACTGCAATAGTCAAGAGTGGGATAGTGGAGGGTTTAGTGAACCATATCGTTGGATAGTGAAGGAGAGAGATTGTGAAGGAGTATATTATTGTGACGCTTAGATGAAGAGTGGTGATGTAATGGCTACTAGTGACCACACCCCCATAATCTTAGGCTATGCGGTATGAGAAGGGTGTGAGGGTTGTGAAGGTGATGACGAGGACCGTGGCTTGCATGGTACACCACCCTTCAGAGGTGAGGGGCATGATAACCGTGACTATATGGAGTATTTAAGAACAAGTTTTAATATTAAATTATTAAAAAAAAGAGAAGGGGAAGGTGAACATCATATTGTAGTCTAGTGATGGAGGAGGATTATGAGGTGGAGTTTATGTGGAGGGTGGTGATGGTGATTAAAATCATCACATACCTTAGGCCTCAAGGGGTGCTTAACTGGTTTGCTTTTCACTTCACTGATTTCTACCAATCCTGCACTGCCACATCACTTCACTGATTTCCTTCACTGAAACACTTTTTTGTAGGCAACACTTCACTGATTCTTTACCCAACTATCCATTATTTTCACATATAATAATAATAATAAAACAAATGAAACAAATTTGTTTTATAATAATAATAATAATAATAACTAGGATTTCTACGCGCGCGTTGCGGCGCGCCGCGGTGATTTCTGCTTCATCTTGAACTTATTCTTTACTCGGTTACTTGTATGCGCAAAGCTGATAAAGAACATCAAATAAGGTGGTTGAATAAAAAAAATTAATTGCGACGGACTGGTCTCGAACCCAAGACCTCCTATTGAGGAAAATGCATCTCATAGCACTACACAACGAAACCATTTGTGCTTTAATATGAAGTTAACATTAAATATGGCTGTTGAAATGAGAAAAAATGGAAAAATAAATAAGGTGCGTTTCCAAGAATCAAAACTGTGCCCTTAAGGAATGGAAGTTCACTACAAACCACTCCACCACCAACAGAACATGTGTTTTCAAGTGAAAGAGATTATATATATTATATAGTAAGGTGTGGGAAAACAAAAAAAAATGAACAAAATGGAAAATTAAATAAGTTGTGTCTCTAAGGAATTGAACCTTAGACCTTAAGGAATAGAAGATAACCACAAACCACTCCACCACAAACACCACATATGATTTGAAGTGGAAGAGAGGATATATATTATATAGTAAGGTGTGGGAAAAACAAAAAAAAAAAAATATAAACTAATGGGGTTACTGTTCATGAACAGTAAAAACCCATTCCAAATTAATACATTATATAATAATAATAATACATTAATGTTATTTAAGGCCACATTCACGAGCCTAATTGCCTTAAAAAAGTCAAAGAAAAAAATTGAGGCCACATTCACGATCACTTCTCTCTTCATGTTTGTTAATTTGAACCTTGGTGTATTAATATTTTGGTGTATTGATATATATAAGTGAATGATATATATATATATATATATATATATATAAGTGAATGTGAGTTTGGTTTGGTTTGTTTCACATTGGTAGAGAGATGGAAAATGAATGAGTTTATAAGGTGAAACCAAATGGAAGAGATTAAATTTTTTGTGTTTACATTATACTCTGACACCTACCCGCACGCGTAGGGAGGGTGCAAAAAATGGGTTTTGGATCGGGAAAAATTCTTGAACCAACGCGACGCCCGCATCTGCGGACATGAATGCAGCTCGAAAAAACCCGGGTCCGCGTGACGTTGGTTTTTGCTGCAGGTAAAAAAAATATTTTTTTTATTTTAATTATGGAGTAAGGGATAAAAAAATAATAAATTGTGTGAAAGTTTGTGCCACAATCCGTGAACCATCACGGTAACTACAACCAGAATTTGGTTCACGGGACCACTACCAGCGTGGGTGGCGGCGGTGTTACCGTGCTGGTACTAAGGTACCTGTGACCAATTCTGGTAGCGCCCCGTCCACCCTTATAGCCTTAGGCAAGATGGTGCAGGGGCTCCATTCTGCTAGGGGTGTAAATGACACGTAGCGGCTCGGGATCGGCTCGGTAAAAAGCTCGAACGAGCCGAGCCTTAACGAACCCGAGCTTGAAATATGGCTCGCTTAGTTATCGAGCCCGAGCTCGAGCCCTAGATACAAAGCTCGATTGGGCTCGCGAGCCTAATCGAGCCTTAACGAGCTAGAGCCCGAACCCGAGCCCGAGCTAAGTTATAGCCTTAACGATTGGGCTCGCGAGCCTAAGTTATAGTCGAGCTTTTGCGAGCTCGAGCCGAGCTTTTGAGCTCGTTTGAGATTCTCAAATCACCTCGAGCCGAGCCGAGCTCGAGCTTTGGATTTTGCTAGCGAGCCGAGATCGAGCTCAAGATTGTAGGCTCGGACCGAGCCGAGCTCGAGCTTCACAAACCTTAACGAGCCTGAGCCGAGCCCATTCAGGCTCGAACTCGGCTCGGCTCGTTTACACCCTTCATTCTGCCACATCTGCATCATGTCAAAAGGAGGTTTTATTCTCTCTTTCAATAACCTACCAGGAATTAGAATAAATAAACTTTATGTAAATAAAAAATAACAAAAACAAAAGAATAACATTTTAAATACAACATAACATTTAAACTAAAATAATAAAAACTAATACAAAAAAAATACTAATTGTTAAGATATCTAGCTCGAATACGTTGTTTCTTTAGTTCCATTATCTTTCGGTCATCACGGGAGATGCGAGAAATTTTTATGAAGGAACTTAAGATTTTGCACCCTTTGCTTTTCCATTTTGGCAATTGGTGTTCTTGTTCCCTAAGCGAAAGAATACGAGAAAGTTTTTTCATCTAATTTGGAGAAGTTTGAACCACCCTCGGTATCGTTGATATTCACAACGAGGCGGCTTTGCTCTTGGACTTCGCTCATATAGCTACTTGCTTTTATCTCTCGTGGACGGGCGTGCCAACTCAACCAGCTCCTCTGGTCATCGGTGGTGTCGTTTAAGTTAAATCAGGAATGAGAATCAGATCCACTATAGATGAGTGAGGCTCTGGTGTGCAAAAGTACTCTTTCGAACACTTAGATGAACGACCGCTGGGGCCTGGTGGCACAAGATACCACTTTGGAGACTTTCAAAGTAAGTTCCAAGACTTTTCGAAAGTAAACGCAGAACCATAGTTAATTATAAATTCTTCATAGGCGGCCTTCATGACGTCCAATCGCTCGAACCGTTTGTTCTTTGATTGTTACTAAGGTGGTTGTAAGTGTTGTTGAAGTTGGTAATTTTCCTTTGAGAACGAGTCGTTGGAGCGGTAAGGTGTGCGGTTCATCTCCTTCAAAAAATTTGTGAATGCGATGCCAGAACATTAGTTGCTCTTGATCGTCGCTTATGAAAGCAAATTAAACATTTTTTAAGTAAACAAATTTAAATAAATAATTTAGGTAAACATAATAAATAAATAAATTAGGTATATAGAGGAAGGTTCTTGTATAAATGGGTCTTATCTACAAATAACCCTTAACGTGAGAAGTGAAGGAGGTAATTTTTTTCTTTGTTTTTTTTTTTCAATCTTGTTAAACATGATTTTAGTACTAAAATCTAAAAAAAAACAAATTTAGTGTAGAGTAATTACGTAATTACTGTTATAGAGTAATTACGTAATTAATTTAGTGTAACTACTGTACTTACTCTAATGACGTAATTACACTAAAAAATAAAAAAAAATTATATTATTCATCTAGAAATCTTATTTTAGCAAATAGGAAAAAAATTCCTCCTTCACTTCTCATGTTTAGTATAGTAGGTTAAGCCCATTTGTATTTGATCTTTACTATATATATATATATATATATATATATAGGGTAAGGTTATATAGAAAACCTCAAATATTTGAGAAAACTCAATAAACTCAACCAAAACCATTGATCAAGCATGATCAATGGTTGTGGTTAATGGTCCCACCATTTGACTAAAATACACCTTCTCTCTCCACCTTTATTGATATTATATTAAGAAAAGGGTAGATTTGTCAATTAATCCACCTTCTCTCTCCACCTTTTTTACCTTCTCTCTCCATCATTTCACCTTCTCTCTCCACCTTTTTGCATTCTCTCTCCACCTTTCATTTCACCAACACTCTCTCTCCACCTTCTTTCTCCTACTTTTCTCTTTACAATTTCTTTCACATATCAATTTAAAGATCCAAATTTATTAATAACGTATGCCACACGAGCCCTTTAACACATGTTACTTGGTCTCTTCAAACAAACTCATTTCACAGACATCACTAACACGTGTAATTAGTTCAAATAATTATCACGTTAATTTTGGACTAGTATAAAACATAAAAGAACACATGTATATAAAAATTTATTGCAATCGACATTGAATGTTACAAATTAATTTCATATAAATCTAAACAATTAAAAGATGATACAAAACTATCATAAACTAACAAAAACACATGAAACTTAAAATTATGCTTCATTCTTCAATAGTCGTCTTCGGCGTTATGCTTCTTCTTTATTAGGCATCTTCAGCTTCATGTTTCAACCCTTAGCACTCCATCTCTAGTCGATCCTTGTGCGGAGTAGCCGGCTTGAATTCCGGTGGTTGTTCATAGAACCTCCTACATTAATTATTTTTAACATGTGTTAGCATCACTAGAAAATGTTAACTGGGTCAATTTGGGTGTTAATTGGACATATACTAACATGTGTTAGCATCACTAACACATGTTAATTGAACCCTAACATGTGTTAGTTGGGCATCTACTAACAGATGTTAGCATCAGTGACACATGTTAATTGAACCCTAACATATGTCAACTTGAATAAATTCATCAGTAGGCACCATATACACCCTTTTTAGTATCACTAACACATGTTAATTAAACCCTAACACATGTCAATTGGGATAGATTCATCGTAGGCACCAATACAAACATATGCTAGAATCACTAACATGTGTTAATTGGAATAGATTCATCAGTAGGCACTATATACAGACCTGTGTTAGTATCACTAACACATGTTAATTGAACCCTAACACATGTCAATTAGGATAGATTCATCAGTAGGCACCAATACAAACATGTGCCAGAATCACTAATATGTGTTAATTGAACCCTAACACATCAGTAAGCACCAATATAAAAATTCAAAACCTTCACCAAAAATCAAACCTTTACTTTAATATATACAAATACATACATTTTTATGAAACTACTCTAAATATATACATATTTACATATAAACAGTCAAGTTATATTTTGAAAAAAAAATAGTTTATTTAATTTTTCTAATTAAAACATTTTTATTCTACCTGTGTTAGCATCACTAACACATGTTAATTGAAACCTAACACATGTCAATTGGGATGGATTCATCAGTAAAAACCAATGCAAACATGTGTTTGGATCACTAACAGGTGTTAAATGAACCACGACACATCAGTAAGCACCAAATACAAAAAAATCAAGAAAATAAAAAAACACATTTGCTAACACATGTTAATTGAACCCTAACACATGTTAATTGGGATAGATTCAGCTCCTAATTCAGAAACTAAAAGACCTTAAACTAAAAATATGTAATAAAAACACATTTACCCAATTCAAAAAATATGATCTTTTTAACATCCAATCTAACATAAACAAAATAATAATAACAATAATAATAATAATAATAATAAAATAATAATAATAATAATAATAAAAAGGTTAACATAAGGTTTTTTTTTTCATTCAAGCATTTCATCAAACACTTGGTGTGCAAAAAAATTATCCCCAAAACTGTTTATTTATTATAAAATCATTATAATATCATTCAAGCATTATGAACTTCAAGCATCATGAACTTCAAAAATACATCTGTTTATATATTAAAAAATCATTCAATTGTGGGTTTTTAAATATTTTTGAATCTTGAGATTTGGGTTTGTTTAATAAGAACAAAGAAAAGGGGGAAAATGAAACTTACAGAAATATGAATATATCTTTGCTTGAAAATTGAAATTACTATGCAATCAAACACTTTATCTTCCACCTTTTTAAGTCTTTAGGGATGTATTTGTTAGACATGTGATCTTGTTCCAAAATTGAAGTGACCTCAAACCCACTGGCCCAAGGAAACAGAGCATGACTGGGAATTGCTTTCATAAGCTTCATCTTGAAGTTGCTTTCATAGTCCAGCTAAGTCACGATTCTTGCTTTTATAAGCTTCATCTTGAAGTTTCTTCTCAAAACAGCTATTGAAATAACCATGATGGTGGTGGTTAACGATGGTGGTTAGTGTGGTCGATGGTGGTGAGGTGGTGGTGGTGTGGCGGTGGTGGTGGCTGCTCATGGTGGTCAGATAAGATAAAGAGAGAGAATGTGGTGGTGAAAGAATGAGAGATAAAGAGAGAGAATGTGTTTATATAGGGAGGGGGAAATTATTCAAAATTAAAAAATGGGGGGAATGATAAAATTACTTAAATAACCTTGGGAATATAATATTTAGAAGATACTTAGGGGTGATGTGGACAAATGTGAGCCAAGTATTGGGTTTACTAAGTTTACTCAATTTGGGTGGGTTTACTCCCAATACTTCCCCTATATATATATATATATATATATATATATATAGGATTTGGTTCAAATGAGAACCTTTCCCCAAATTGAGAACTGAGAGAACCATTCTGGGCCACACATTTCTCTAAGGCCAAATTTTTTTTTTTTGCAAAATCGCTGCTTTATATGTAAGAAATTTTTTTTTTATTTTTTTTTCAGTATACACATGTGTATAATTGCATTATACACATATGTATAATGCAATATACACATATGTATAACTGAAATATACACATATGTATAGCTGAAAAATGCTATATACACATATGTATAAATGAAAAAAACAATTCAAAAAAAAATAAATAAAAAAAATTTTCCTTGCATAAAAATGTGCGATAATTTTTTTTTTTGCCTTTATATGAAATGTGTGGCCCAGATTGGTTCTCTCAGTTCTCAAATAGGGGTTGGTTCTCTTAGGATCCCTACCCTATATATATATATATATATATATATATATATATATATATATATATATAGGGTTAGGATAATGTGGAAACCCATCCTTAGACGGTAAACTCTGGAAACTCTGGGTTCCCAATTTTTTTTTCTTTGGAAAAAATAGGTCAAGTAATATACATGATTTTAAGCATTTTTGGCCAAAAAATTAAAAAGCGCCGAGTACCTTTAAAAAATAAAATAAAATTTCGACTAACACATGTTAAGCGAAAACAACACGTGTTAACCATGTGTTAAACTATATGTTAACAGAAGACGTTTTTTATTTTTAAAAAAAACCGTTCGACGCTTTTTTTCGATTTTTTTGGCTCAAAATGCTTAAAAAATGTATATTACATACCCTAAAATTTTGATAAAAAAAAGTTGGGAAGTTAGAGTTTCCAGAGTTTACCATATAACAAGGGTTTCCAATATAACCTTATACTATATATATATAACTAGTTAAATTACCGCGTGTTGCGGTGGGAATTCGGTCATATCGGTTTGGTCTGTTACGACCGTTGGTATCAGTTTGGTTTGTTACGGCTACCAACGACACTCGAAGTGGGATGTTCGATTCGTTACAAAGTTGTATATTATAATTTAAAAGAAGCAAAGTAAAATAGTAGTAAAACATCAAAATATATGACTTAGAAATAAGCAGAATAAAATAATATTATAATCACTGTTTACACCAATTGGAAATGTATATATATACTTTACCTATATATATTATATATATATATAATTGATTCTAGTTATTTTATTTATCAAATAAATAATAAACAAATTTTATATTTCAAAAATTAATTAATTAATTAATTAAGTATAGTTAGTTTCCCGCCGCCATGAACAAAAATGGATATATCATTTACGTACTCTTTATTGATTTGTCCATTAACGTACATGAATATAACATCAAAATTCCGAATTCTAAACAAGTATCGTTCGATCACATGCGACTCCTGATTTTGATTGGTTGTTTGGGGTTAAAGAGATGATTATTTTGGTTGAGAGGTGGATTGGCCGGTGTTTGGGACTGACCGGTGATTGGTGGTGGTGGTGTTTTGTATGCAGATGTTTGGGGACTGACTGGTGACTGGTGGTGGTGGTGTTTTGGATGCAGATGGCGGAGTTGGGTTGACGGTTGGATTTGTTTGTGAAGAGACAGACGGAGGAGCTAGGATGAGGAGGTGTATTTGTTTGTGATGGTGGCTTCTTGGTTGGGGGAGGTGAAGTGATGGTTTGTGGGTTTACGCTGCCGTCCACGGTATAATTCCGCCGTGGTGAAAGATATCCGGTGACTAACTGCCATAGGTGCCACACAACTTTGAGGAAGTTACAGAAAATAGTGTTCATTTCGTTAATAGTTAACTGCTTAATCCACCGGTTATATATGATAACGCTATATCAGTAACAAACAACAACTTTCCGTTGTAAATTGAGCGGCAAAGCGTTCATATATTATTTATATTTATATTTTATATTTATATTTATGAGATATATGCTAAGATTCTTTTAATGCATCATACCCACATGATTCAATAGTAACATTATGCTTATCTGATACCTTGCATCTCTTTTAGTTATGTGAATATCCATAATATTTGTGAACACTGTGTATGTTTCAAAGATGTTCACAATATACTTTTCCTTATTACTCCAAGTGATGGATTTGAACTCTATGCATGTACCGGTAACAGAAACTGTAGAACGACATGAATCACATGACTCGTCTGGATATGTTAATCGAGGGTCGTATCCGAGAACGCTAAGAAAAATTTGGGCCGGAAATTTTGTAAGAGGAATGAATTAAAAAATGAATATGGTGCTAGAGCCAAGGATTGAACTTGAGACCTCTACATTAAATTAACATGGTTTTTTCAATTCCACTAACAAGACTTCTATCTATAAAACACAAATATATATCCTAAATATAGAATTTAATATATATATATATATATATATATATATATTTTTAAAAATGTTCGGGCCGCCCATGCTCAGGGCCGGCCCTGGTTAATCGTTCTCTTGTGACAAAATTGTAAAATTTTATAGATCCAACACTCAACATACAAAAATAACAATAACAATGAGCCAACACAAACACAGAACAATGAACAAGAGATTTAGGCGACAAAACAGTGACAAAATCTATTATTAACCAACCAAAATAATTTGCCCCCCCCCCCCCAAATACCCAATACTGGATTCAACAATAGATGAATCCAGATAAGAACAATACAATGTCAAGATCTCAACTGATTGATAAGATCAGTTGAGGATCTATAAAAGGAAAATAACCACAAACTTACAGACCAACGATTATAGACGATGATCACCAAGATGATCAAGACAACACCAGACAAATACACAGGGATGAACCCTAGAACAGACCACCAGAGAGAAACCCTAGCTTCTCAACAAGAGAGACAACACAAAGAATACCGGGAGAAATAATGAAATAAACAATAATAATCTCTATATATAGCTGTCACTAGAAGCTTCAACGAAACAAACTCCAACGGATTAATCTCAGCCACACATCCAAGACATGATCAACGACTCAGATTTCACCTGAAACAAACCTTGTAACAACTTGTAATACAATGGGCCAAACATAAGAACTTGGGCTCAATAATAATTCACAATATCAGCATAAGCCCAATATCATATTAATATTAATAAGCCCAAAAATAACTGAATTATATCATTTGTATATTTTTAACAAAAATAACTGACCCAAAATTTCAAGCATGAGGGCAAAACTGTGATTGTTTCTGCTAGACTGCTACCTTTCTATTAATTTGGTTTAGTGGAAGCTGTTGGGAACATTCTTGCCGCCATGAATGCATCAAGTTGGAGTTTTAACTTTTAATGGTGATGATTGCAGCCTTGATATGGTTTCTGAAGTGCCAATGCTATCACAAGAAGCTAATGCTAACATCAGATGTGATTGCAAGTTTTGGCAATGATACTTGATGATTGTCATCTCGTAAAGATGTAGAAAGTTCTGTCTTGTAATTTTATTCGCTTATGTTCAATTTCAAGTAAAGAGTATTTGTGTTCCAAAAAGAGGGAACTTTGACTTTGGAAGTCAAACTATGCATTGTGTAATGCAATTTATAAAGATTATATATAGGCTTTGTTTTCATGAACATGTCCACCTTTTTAAATGTCTATTTTGAATTTTCTTGAAATTGTTTAGAACTGTTAAACAACTTGATTGTGATATCAGCATATATATGACCTTAAAGTCAACCCTAACCTTAAACGGGGTGACGCAGCATAAGTGCTTGCGTCCTTCTAGCAGAGGTCTAGGTAGAAATTCATATTACAATGGTTGTATGCCCTTCGCCTAATGGCTAGTGCAAGTTGAGTTTTACGTGATCCCATTGGTTAGAAAAATATTGGTGGGATCTTGTGAGTTTTCCACTAACGGGGTTCTCACGGTTATAAAAAAAATCAAACTCTCTTCGATTAGAACCAGGGGCGAAGGATATGCCCCTGGCCCCTATTTTTTGGTGCACTTGTATAATTTGCGATTTTCGTAGGTAAATTAAGTCCGGGTTGAGTCCGGCCCCACCGATTTGTCACTACCGATTGAAAAAATTAAGTCGGCCCTTCCCGATTAAAAAACCAAGCTTCGCCCCTGATTAGAACCAGACCCAAGTTTCAGGAATTCATCTAATTCTTTTATATATGCAGAATAGACATATTTTACAAACTTGATTGGGAGGGGGGGGGGGGGGGGGGGGGGGGTGTTTGTCACCTGAATTAGTAAAGTTGCCTGGAAAATTTTTCTTATTTGAAAAAACAGTATTTCTTATTTGACAAATAATTTTTTTAACATAAAATGTTTTTGAACCATATTTATTTAGAAAATATCATTTTTTTAATTAATGTTTTTTAGGGGAAGATATGACAAATCTTGATATGATTTATCTTGACAAGTATGCAAGTAAGAAATATGGGTAGGTTTAGTGTATCCCTTTTAGATTTAAGAAATCATGTATTATTATTATTATTTATTTTAAATATTAAGTTCTTTTCATTAGTAGTACTTAAATATAAACTACAATAATAGAATGATAGGTGAACGGGCAAGAAGTTGCGTCGCAACCCCCGTTTGAATAGCATAACGTACCAATCCTTAAAAAACATAACTTTGGTTCATTGGTGATGATATATTGTTGTGGACGACTCTTTGCACGGAACTTGACAGTTTTGGGCGCCAAAGAGACAAAGGTATCAAAAGCGAAACATGTTGACTCCTAGTAAATGCTTTTTCATACTTGGTAATTTTCCTTCCTTCAACGTTTAACGCAGCCTAACCTGTCACAAACTTGTTGTTTCTGAGACCCACAAGGGGGGACACTCCAGTCAGCTCCACACATGCGTGTTTCTTGCTTGCCTAGCCAAACACTAGAATATGCACAAGGTGTAGAGTGAACTTTCCTTCTTGTGGTGGTCAGGAAATTCACGTCTTTATTATTATTATTATTATTTTATTATAATTATTATTATTACTACTACTACGACAAAGAAACAACCCTCTAATCTTGTTTCTAAGTGTGGATCATTGTTCGTTATTTAACTTGAATCCTCAACCTCATAAGAAAAGACACCATTGTATACACATGTTGATACCATTAGACTCCAAGTCTTGTAATCATAGTTATTTAACTAACAAAACACGTTACAGAAAGTCAGAAATTATCAAGTAAAATGATTTCGGTTCAAGAACTTGTGTCGCTAGATTAATATACAACTCATCTTCGAAACTGAGATGGAACTGATAAGAGTAGTAGACAAAGTCAAAATCAAAATCAAAATTCAAAAGACCCATTTACATTCCCTCGTTCAATTTCCTCTAAATTACCACTATTTAATACACTAGAAATAATTGCTACTTGTTAGTGTTCCAGCTAGTCCTATATATACGTAAGATCAAGCCTAACATGAAGAACCCCATCAATGAAAAAAAATACTATCATCTTCAATAAACGAAGTCCACGGGATTCCAAACAAATATCGGGACTCAGTCTTCTTTCCAGTTGTCATCGATGCATAATATTTCCCTTTGGATTTGCTCACAAACCTTTCCGTGTGCTTTGACCTCGTTGCAAACTCATAGTCAAACATAAAATAAGTTACCTCCTTTTCCTGTATAACCAAATGAAGCTTGAAATTGTGGAATGAGCTATGTTGGTCCATGTCACATTCGGCTTGGAAGTAACACATGTGACCACCAAACATAAATCCTATAGAACAAAACATGCCTTGTGGAAACAAACTTGCACACACGTCACGATCTAATTCCATGTACACTATAAGACGTGGATGAGGTTGTGTTAATCTAATCATCTTAACTGGATGGTACTTGTAGGCCCGTTTCACGAACCTATGGTTAATATAAGAGTTTTGATAACCGGTATATGTAGATTGGAAAGAAATCGCTTCCTTTACTACCTTTCCGGCAAATACAGGGTCAAACTCCTTGCAAGTCTGAGCTTCTCTAAGCTTTTGATGTGTCATGTAAGGGAAACGAATAAACTTTGCAAGGCGGGTCATAATGATTTCTCGGCGGTCCTCTATTTTAGCGTATTGGGCTCTCGCCCAGTTGATGACAAAACTGTAAACTTCATCTTCTGATGGCACCTGGAGGTCATTGCTAGCTATAATCGCCTCCACGCAAGCAAGTGGCAAGCTAAGAATCTCATCTTTAAACCTGTCATTATATAGAAAATTTAGATTGTTGACTAACACTTAGGGCCTGTTTGGTAGCCTCTTAATAAGGCTCTGAATGGAATGGTTAAGAGCTGAATCATTCAGACTTGGTGCATAGCTGAATCATTCAGCATTTAATCACTCAGAATCTCTTAACCATTCAGACATTTTAATGATTCAACATTTAATCAACCAAACAGCCCCTTAAAGTCTTAAACATTTCATATTTATTTTTTGGCGAAACTTACTTGTTTATGTCTTTGTAATGCACAACACAAAACTGTTTGGCGACAACTGTTAGCTGCTGAAATGCTTCTGCCATTAAAATAGTGGGAGGAAGATCAAGATAAACCCGTACAAATTCAGGTGTCATAGGTAGATTTCCTAACAAACGGCTGCAATGTCTTATGCATGAAGCAACACTAAATTTGTCAGCAACTATTAATACATCAAACACAGCCGGAGCAGTTGTAACCGTCAAATTGTTACTATACATAAACTTCAATAGTTCCATGAGACCAGGTTCCTCTGAAAGTAAAGGACTACAAATTACACATGAATGTAAAGCATAAAACTTATTGATTACTTGCAATAAAAGACTATGAATGAGTTCATTGGCGGATTCAGGAACCCACGATTTTCCAATTTCAGTGGGCTTCTTTTGGTAATTTTTCCCAATATCGTACAAGGTTCTCATTAATTTTTATTATTTTTTTTCCAAACCGAGTGGGTTCCTAGGAACCCACTGTGAATTACGCATAAATGTAAAACATAAAGTATTCTACAAACCTGAGGCACTGATTCGCAAGGTTGCATGATATTGTTTTGACTCTCTCATACCATTTGAAAACAACTGCATTAAGAAACAAGGAGAAAATTAATGAAATAACCAAATCACTAATTTAGAGTCTATTGAACATTTAGAAGTTACCTTGTAGAAAAATGGACTTCTTGCGGCTAAAATTGGAGAGCTAATATGCAATGTTTTAACTCTTACTGCTGCTGTTCAACAATCCATATTCCAGTTTGAATTATTGATTGTCATCATATAAATTATGAGTCATGTTATTTACACCAAAAAAAAAGGTTGCACAACCCATCCACAAGCCATGGGTATCTCCATGAGCTCGTGGAGAGTGTCAATGAAATAAATGTGGTCTACATAAACAAGTCTAAACCGGTTGTGGGCGACTCCACGGGCCGTGGAGAGATGTTTGGTGGGGAGCATTAAAACCTAGACGGGTTGTTTAGTACTCCATGGGCCGTGTGTCAGTACGAGGTACAAGTTCAATCAATAAACAGACTGACTTGCAGCTGTGAGTCTAAAAAAGCAAACAGATGACCCATGGGCCGTGTAAGTCCATATTTATCTCCTTCTAGCAAGCACCATTTTCAGACGACGAAAACAAAACAAAAAAACTCTCTACTGAGTACCAAGCTATCACGATGTCTTCACGGGTCATTTTGACCTCCACGACCCATGGAGGAATTGACTTTTCAGAGTCTGGACCTCGTACCTAGACCCTGCACGGGCCGTGGAGTTCGCCAGCCCGTGTAGGGTTGTGCAAATAAAACTTAGGCTTGTGTGAATAACCGAAGCGTAACAATGCAAGTTTGAACTTATATATATAGAGTGAAAGACAGAAAATAAATAAATAAAGAAGCGATAGATAATGATAACCTGATGATGAGTTTGTAGACTGATCAGGAAAGATATAGATGCGAAGAACACGATCGGAGAAATTGGTATCGTTGAACGCAAAACTGAAGTCACAGTGGTTGCAGCCATCGTCAGGAAAATCCATGACCACAAGCTACCACATCAATATTCGAATGTCAGAACTTTACTAAGAATGCGAGATGATATTTTAAACCCTAGCTAAGCAAACCCAGAAGGAAGGCGGTGAATGAAATAAGTCGTGCATGTGTGAGGCAGATAAGTATAACATGTTTATCTCCGAAATTAATAAGGAATTGAACAACTAATATTTTACATAGTCAAATAATTTACATAACGTTTATCTTTATTACTTATATTTGAAGCATCCTTAACCTTAGATATAAATTACTTCCAAACACCTATAAACGTAGGTTTATAATATGTGATTCGAATTCGATTTGAATTTTCCTTAAATCTGACTTATTCGAGTAAACTTATATGATCGAGTTCAAGTTGAATTTATTAGACTTACACAAAATTACACAAATTATCCTTTATTTATATACAAATTTTCACTCTTTATCCCTTGTTTTTAAAAGCACCCAATATGTCTTTTATAAATCTATTTTGCACGCTCTTTCTACTTAACTTTAAGGCAAAATGACCATTTTGTCTAAAGGATTTAATTTGAAATTTGTTTATAAATGATATAATCTGTAATTTATTAAATTCTTTTTTAACTTTTTCTTTTCTTTCTTTTAGATTTATTATTTTTTATTTTAAATTTTTCTTAATTCATTAATTACATTTTTTTATAAAAATAGATTTAGATAGTTTATTTCTTTTTATTTCATATTAAAAAAAATTATTAAATTATTTACCTTTCTTATGTTACAATTATTGTTATTATTTATATTATCTTTTTACATAAATCATTGGTGTGGTCTAGCTATTTTTTTTATCATTTTTTTAATTGTTACAGGTAATTTTCAGTCTAGATCTCAGTTTTTTTTTTGTCGACCCAATTTCTGCTCACCCCTAATGCAATCTGTAGGATGCCCGTTCACAACCTTGAAAGCTTTGCCAGCAATGGATTCTATCCGATAGCTCGCCTCCTTCACATAACCTGAAATTTATGTTTTATTTCAAGAAAAAATGCGTAAGATTAATAAGAGCGCCTATCTCATCAATCTAAATAATCTTTAAGAATACTTATTTACAAATAATGGACAAAAATTTAAAATAGAATTATTTGATGATATTAAAACACTACCTTCATTAGTTCTTGTGTTGAACTTTAGATAACATTGCAACTTCTCGCCCAAAACGCCCCTTAGTTTTTGAAATTTCTTCTAGAGAGTCGCCTTCATTTAACAAACATGAAAAAACATGAAAGACAACTGAATCAGCTTTAATGCAGGAAAAAACATGATGATATTCGGTGGACGTTTGGGCCAAAATAACTAACACTAGGATTTCAAGATGGTGTTAATTCTGATCTTCAGATTACGATAATCATTTTCAAACATATTAAAGTTAAACCCAGCCATATTGTATCTACACCAGAAACGTGTAGACAAGGAAGTAAAGCGCCAATCTTACCTTGCCTATCACACCCTATAAGACAGTATCTTCACCGAATCAAATCGATCACCTAGTACAACTCCACAACACGCTAACTAAAAAGCTCTAACACCATAGCTAACACAATCAACCAAGCAATTAACAAACGAATAAAGCTACCGAAATCACAACCAAACACACAGATAATAGCATACTGACCTTTCTCAAACCTAACATTACCTAAAAACAAACGGACATTGAAGTTTTTGTATTCTACCCAAACGAAAAACCATAAAAAAATATGACCAACATTACCACAATCTCAAAGACCACCAAACACCAATAGAAGAGAAAACAAAAATAACAAACCAACAACAAAAATAAAGAAATAAACAAATAAATAAAACATTACACCCATCATAAAAAATAGCCTATGACATAACATGAACTTAACAATGATGATGAAAACACAAAAAAGACATACATATTGATGGTAACAACTAATAGAGGACATTGAACAACAACTAAACAACACAAACAAACCACAACAAAAAACGGCAACAAACAACATAACGACAATATCACAAACACATGGCGTGCACATCATAGCAACACCACTGGTGAAGGAGTCGAAGAGTTGCACTACATATACATAAATACACGCAAATTAGTAAAAAGCTAAAAAAAAAACAAATTAAAGTAACCTTACCGTAGGTGGTGACCGTAAGTGAGTCAGGGTGGCCAGAAATGAGTGTGGGTGACCGGAAATGCATGGAGGTGGGCGGATTTGGGTGGGGTGGGTCGGTTTCAGGTCGTGGTGGGTGTTTTGGGTGGTGATTGTGCCGAAAATAAGGTGGTTGCGCTAGAAATTAGGGTGGGGGCCATATTTTTGGGGTAATAGCGAGCTGAGGGAGAGAGTATGAAGGAAACCAGTGAAAAAAATTGAAGGATAATAGGGCAAGAAGGAGGGAAATAGGCGCCATATTTTTGGGGCAATAGCGACGACTTGTACCTGTTTAACTAAAAGTTGGACTAGTGGTGCAAAAGAAATGAGTCGAGCCGAATAGGGGAGGGTTCAACAAAAAACTCATTGTTAGGGAGAGAACTCGAGAACTCTATATTACACATGTGTAACATATGATACATTACGTATGTGTAACATATGAAATATTGAGTATATTGCATATGTGTAATATATATTACACATGTGTAACATATGATATATTACACATGTGTAATATATATTACACATATGCAATATATGATATAATGCACATATGTCGTATAAAGTTGTCAAGCTCTCTCAATAAAATGAGTGTTCTATTGAATCATCCCCTATATACTTGTACCCGTTTAACTAATAGTTGGAATAGTGGTGCAAAAGAAATGAGTCGAGCTGAATATTGTCTAACTTTGAAATGAGCTCGTTTAATTTATGAGGCTTGAGTTTGGCTGGTTTCGATTACTAATTAAGCCTAAAACTCAAGCTCAGTTTATATATATTTTTGAAACTCAAGCTCACCTTAATTCCATCTTTTATCGAGCTGATCATGAGTAAGTCACAACCGACTAAGCTCTTTACAACCTTATGTTTAAAAAGCGTTCATGAACAAACAAATCACTTAATTAATGACGTATATTGACCCATATATGCAATATATTTGGACATCAAGAATATGTATTAGTACATTTCCTAAGGAACAAATGTATTATATTTACCTACATAGTTACCGATGCATGTATGTTCCATATTGTAGGATCCAAAGAGTAT
Organism: Ambrosia x helenae; assembly: GCA_030844895.1. NCBI lineage: Eukaryota > Viridiplantae > Streptophyta > Magnoliopsida > Asterales > Asteraceae > Ambrosia > Ambrosia x helenae. The sequence goes on along the minus strand of JAUTDX010001625.1, from coordinate 22,761 downwards.
TAAGGTTATTATACTACAACTAAAACGGATCATGTCCACTAAACACATATTTTATTATAACTAGCTTTAGTTTTAAGACTTCAATCACTCCATGCAAACTATACGTATATATAACAAATCATGTCATACTCCGGCGAACCGGAGAATCAATCCAATGACAACGCCACCGTTAGCCACCGCCATTCTCGTCCTCGGTCCACCGCTCGTTTTCAAAGCCTACGAAACCGAATTCTCAGAGAAATTCAACTTCCTTAAACCATGGAAAACCCCTCTTCCCTCCTTCAATTCATTGCCACTCATTCAGCTAATGTGAGAGCCATTTTCTGTTCCGCGGTTAGCCCGGTCACTGCCGAGATCATCCAAAGCCTGCCGGAGCTTCGGTTTGTGTTAGCTAGTTCAACCGGAGTCAACCATATTGACCTCCGAGAATGTGAACGCCGTGGAATTGTGGTGGCCAATGCCGGTTCTACATTTTCGGACGATGTGGCGGACATGGCAGTCGGGTTGTTGATTGATGTTGTGAAGAGAATCAGTGCTGGTAATCGGCTTGTGAAGTCTAGGGTTTGGCCTCGTGAAGGAGATTACACTCATAATAAGGTTTGTTGTTTATCAATGACAAAATTGTGAAAACAAATGTTTTTATAACGTGTTATCTTACTGGTTCATTGATCGGACTATTTTGCTATTAATTGTATAAGTTGCAAATACCTAAATCTTTTTTACTTTATCTTGGTTAAAAATGAAAGAAAAAACAAATCAAAGGTATAAAAAATGGATACTTATTTTTATGGTTAAATAAAGAATATGAGTCATTATGTATAAGTGGTTATATGTGGAATGGTTCTATGAGCTCAAGATCTATTTACCTCGCTTCTTGTACTTTGCTTCTTCGATCGTATTATATCTTTTATAACTATTGTTTTATAAATCCTAAATCTTTGTTGCTAATTACTATTTAATATATTTTTATTAACACTTATTAACCTAGCTAGAAAGCATATAAAGTATCTTATTATTGGATATCAAAGTTCAATAATAAGTAGTATAACTAAACTAACTAATAAAACATACATGACATGATCATATTATAATTTGTATTTGGTTGCATTTTAACACAACCAAGATGACTCACTTTAAAGTTTGTTAACTTTCAAACAAGTGGCAATGAATTTTAAATAGAACATCTCTCATGAAAGGGCTTCCGGTTCGGTGTGATTATGAAAATAATGATTAAATCTGTTTCCAATTTTCAGCTAGGTGGCAAGCGAGTTGGGATTGTTGGACTAGGAAACATCGGGCTGCATATTGCGACACGACTAAATGCCATGGGTTGCATCATCTCGTACACATCAAGAACCATGAAACCACATGTGACATTCCCCTTTTATCCTACAATTCATCAACTAGTGGCCAACAGTGATATCTTGGTCATTTCTTGCGCATTAACGAAGCAAACACATCACATGATCAATCGAGAAGTGATGTTGGTTCTCGGAAAGGAAGGTGTTATCATTAACGTTGCGAGAGGAGCAATCATCAATGAAAAAGAACTAGTTGAATGTTTGGTAAAAGGGGAGATAGGTGGTGCTGGTTTGGATGTTTTTGAAAACGAACCCAACTTTCCCGAAGAGCTTTTCGGATTGGATAACGTTGTATTGACCCCTCATCATGGTGCGGTGACTGAAGAGGCATGTAGGAATCTTTATGATCATATATGTAAAAATCTTGATGCATTCTTGTCAAACAAACCTTTGGAGTGTGAGGTAATAAATATGTGAAAGAACATAGATATATGCTTTAAGTAGTTTATAATGTAAATCAGAGAATGATATTGATTCTTGTATTCAAAAGATGATAATATGAGTACAATATATAAGATTTACAATACTCTAAATAAGGAAAATAATTCAAACGGCTATATGATTAATTGTGATTAGCTGTCCAGAATTAAGGTTGTCACAATCTCCTAAATCGGGAAATGATGATATTTTTCTGATCCCACTTGATTTACTTTCTAACACTCCCCCTCAAGTTGAGTAGTGGGATTCCCGATACTCAACTTGTATAGACAATTGTTAAAAAGTCTTCCGTTGACTGATTTTGTAAGTATGTCTGCTAGTTGATCCTCTGACCGAATGAACTGAAGTTCTATAGTTCCGTTTTCGAGTTTTTCTTTGATAAAATGTCTGTCGACTTCTACATGTTTTGTACGGTCATGTTGAACCGGGTTCTCGGAAATTTGTATAGCTGCTTTGTTGTCGCACAAGATCTTGCTTGCTTCCTTCTGAATGAATCCAATTTCAGTTAGAAGCTTGCGTATCCATAAGACCTCTGCCAGTCCCCTTGCAATACCTCGGAATTCAGCTTCAGCACTGGATAGAGCAACCACTTTTTGTTTTTTACTCCTCCAAGTGACCAAGTTCCCTCCGACTAACGTGAAGTATCCTGATGTAGATCTCCGATCCTGTTGGTCTCCTGCCCAATCAGCGTCTGTGTAGGCTTGAATCTTCAAATTTTTGTTTGGTTGGAAGAGAATCCCATAGGTAGCAGTCCTTTTAAGGTATCTGATAATTCTTCGTACAGCATCCATGTGGTTAACTTGGGGTTGGTGCATAAATTGACTAACCACTCCCACTGCGTATGCAATGTCTGGACGAGTGTGTGAGAGATATATGAGTTTGCCCACTAGACGTTGGTATTTCCCTTTATCTGCCAATTTTGCTCCATCTTCCATGTAGAGTTTTTGGTTGGTCATCATTGGTGTGTCAGCTGGCTTGCAGTCGATCATTCCTGTTTCGGCAAGAAGATCAAGGATGTACTTCTTTTGACATATGAAAATCCCTTGCTTTGATCTTAGGACTTCAATTCCAAGGAAGTACTTTAGTCTTCCTAAATCTTTCATCTCGAACTCCTTGAATAGATTTGCTTTTAGCTTCTCCATTTCTTCTTTATCGTTCCCTGTAATAATCATATCATCAACATATAAAATTAAACAAGTTACAAGTTTACCTTTTCGTTTGAGGAACAAAGTATGATCAGAGTTGCTTTGTTTGAACCCGTATCTCTTCATAGCCAATGTAAATCTACCAAACCAGGCTCGAGGTGATTGTTTAAGGCCGTAGAGAGTCCTTTTCAATCGACACACTTCTCGGTTTTTGAAGTTGTCTGTGAATCCAGGAGGTGCCTCCATATATACTTCTTCTTTCAACTCTCCATGAAGAAAGGCATTCTTAACATCAAACTGATGAAGAGGCCATCCTTCATTTGCAGCAATAGATAAAAGAATACGGATTGTATCGATCTTGGCTACTGGAGAGAATGTCTCAGAATAGTCGATCCCATATGTTTGTGTGTATCCCTTGGCTACAAGCCGAGCTTTATATCTTTCTATTGTCCCATCTGGTTTGTGTTTAATAGTGAAGACCCACCGACACCCAACTGGTCTCTTTCCTGAGGGAAGGGTACATTTTTCCCAAGTCTCATTTTTCATAAGCGCGTCCATTTCTGTTTCCATGGCATCTTTCCATTCCTTAGACTTCAAGGCTTGTTCTACTGAGCTAGGAAGCTGTTCATTAAGGAGGGCAGTAGTGAAGGCTTTAGCTTCTTTAGACAAATTTCCATTGGCCATATTTGCCATGGGATATCTAGTTGATCTTGTCTCTTTTTCTGGAGAATATCGTTTTGGAGGTACCCCCCTATTGACTCTTGGAGGTAGCACGTATTTCTCAGTGATTTCATTTTGTTCTTCCTGTATTAATTCCTCTCGATCTTCCTGCATAACCTGTTCACTTGCTATTTCACTGTTAGATATATCATTTGGAAATTCATTATTAGTCATACTAGGAGGACTTTGCGGTTCCTCATTTTGAGTGGTTTGAACGTTTTGAGGTTCATCATTTTGAGGTGTAGGACAAGGAGATTCTTGATCGGTGGCACCAATAGATTGTGGGGAAGATGAGTCTCGTTGGGTATTGTGATGATCTGTGCTTATTAATGAGGGAGCCCATTTTAGCCAATCCAGTGGGTCAATATGCTTCTTCTCCCCCTGACCACTGTATTGGCAGGTATAGAAAAATTCGGTTTCAAGGAAATTACAGTCAAGAGTAGTGTACACATGTCGACGTTTTGGACTGTAACACCGGTAACCCTTTTGATCGATTCCATAGCCTACAAAGACACATTTTTCTGCACATGGGCCTAGTTTACCTCGATCATGTTTAGGGATATGAGGATAGACAGTGCACCCAAAAACCCGTGGATGGAGAGTGAGAGGAGGAGGAATGTTAGTAAAATCAGAAAGGGCTTGAATAGGGGTTTTAAGTTTGAGGGCTTTTGTAGGAAGACGATTAATTAAATATGTGGCAGTGGCAGCTGCTTCTGGCCAGAAAGATGTGGGAACCTGAGACTCAATTAAAAAGGCCCGTGTAATTTCTAAAAGAATACGGTTTTTTCGTTCGACGGTGCCGTTTTGCTCAGGGGTGTAGGGGCATGTTTTTTGATGAACAATTCCTTTGTTTTGACAGAATTGTTTCATTGAAGCATTTACGTATTCTCCTCCATTGTCGGATCTAAGAATTTGAATATTAGTTTTAAATTGAGTTTGTATCATAGTATAAAATATAGTAAATTTTTCAAAGACCTCGGATTTATGTTTCATAAAATAGATCCATGTCATACGAGTGCAATCATCAATAAATAATACAAAGAAACGAAAGTTTTGTCCCCCAGTAACTTCTGCGGGACCCCACACATCAGAATGTATTAAAGAAAAAGGTGTCCCAACCCTAGTATTATTTAAACTATACGTATGTCTGTGACTTTTAGCTAAGACACACGTCTCACAATTGAGAGTTTTATTAGAAGGAAAAAGTTTTGGAAATAAAATATGGAGATAGCCAATAGACGGGTGTCCTAATCTCCTATGCCAAAGCCAGGCTTCTCTATTTGTAGTCCCATAAGCAAGCATCACATTTCCCCGTTGAGTCACTTCGTCCACATAATACAATCCTGATCGTTCAGTGCCACGCCCAATGATCATTCCCGTCCTGATATCCTGAAGAATACAAAAGGTTGGATGCATCAAGACGGTGCAATTTAACTCTTTTGTAATGTGGCTAATGGATAATAGTTTATGTGACAGGGATGGAACATAGAGACAATTTTTTAGTTTTAAAGTTGGAGATATTTCAATAGTTCCTCCTCCTTTAACGGGAACATCCCCCCCATTAGCGGTTTTGATGTTGTTAATTCTAGGTTTAGTTTCAGAAATAATATCAGATAAATCATAGGTCATGGTGTCAGTAGCACCACAGTCAAAAATCCATGATTCATCCGTTTTAGTGCAATTTTGAGCTATATTAGCCTGTCGAACACTAAAATTTTTATTTTTTAAGAAAACTCTATTTTTATTCTTTCTTTTAGAAAACAAAAATCCACATCTTAAAAACCTTTTTATTTTAGTTCCTTTATACCATCTCCCCCTTTTTGTTTTTTTATAATATGGTCCAAAGGTTTTTGATTTTTAAAAACATTTTGAGTTTTAAAAAATTCTTGGGTTTTAATATTGTCCGAAGTCAAAACACTTTTGGTTTGTGTATAATATTGGCCCACACATTGAGTTTCAAGACCATTATTTGTTTGTTTAATATGTTCTGTACTAGTGGTTGACAGTGAATCACTACGTATGTGTTCCCTGCTTTGACCCATACTACAAAGCGTTTCGTCTTCTTCATCTTTTAACAGACCTAATAATTTTGGGGGAAAAAATTTAGGGTTACAAAATGGATTTGAGGTTAGTCCCGTCGGTCCTTTCTTGTGGGGTTTCACCGGCGTTGCTGGTGGCGACGGAAGCTTTCCCGTTTCCTTTCTTGTGCCCGTCGGTCCACCATTCGGGATAACCAACGATCCTGAAACATTGTTCCTTGGTGTGTTTTGACATACCACAGTGAGTGCATTTAAGATGGGTTTTATCCTCCTTAACAGGTCCGTTCTTTCTTCCTATTGTGTCTGACCGGCGGTGACCCTTGGTTACCAATCCGGATCCGCTTGATTCGGTGACTATTAGACCTGCTGCTATTCCTTGTGATTTTGAATCACTAGATGCGGTTCCCAAAATACTTTGGTGGGCCGCTTCTTTCCGGACTGCAGCATAAGCCGCCTCAGCGGATGGGAGTGGATCCCACCGGAGTATTTCTCGTTTTATGGGGTCATAGGTGCGATTTAGTGCATTCAAAATTGAAAAAGTTTGTGTTCAGACCTGATTTTGGAGTAGGCTTTGATGTCTTCTGGGCACTTCATGGGGTTAGGATCGATTCTTTCGATTTCTCCCCATATTCCTTGTAGCGAGATCCAGAAACTTTCAAGGGAGGCATCGTTTTGTTTAATCTCATTAGCCTTGACATGGAGATTAAAGGCTTGCAATTTATCTCTTCCACTGCTGTAAGTAACCACCAAAGTATCCCATAGCGATTTTGCCGTGGGAAACTCGGTTAGGTTGCCAGCAATTTGTGGTTCAATGTTCTGTATAAGCCATGAAAACACGACCAAATCGTCTTGTTCCCACTGCTCGAATCCTTCATTATTCGGATCTGGAGGGTTTGATGTCAAGTGTGTTAACAAGGCTTTCGATTTTCCGCCTATAGCGACTCGAATCATTCGGGTCCATAGAGCGTAGTTTTGGTTATTGAGTTTGAGATTGATTTGTAAACTGTCGGATAGTTTTGGGTTCTGTGGCTGGGAGTTTTTCAACAGGTTTGCGAGTTGTATGGATAAGTCGGAATTCGAGTTGCCGTCTCCGGACATGGTGGCTTGGGTTGAACACTCGGTAAATGATGAGCAGGTCGGTTCTAGGAATACGAACTCTGCTCTGATACCATAATGTAAATCAGAGAATGATATTGATTCTTGTATTCAAAAGATGATAATATGAGTACAATATATAAGATTTACAATACTCTAAATAAGGAAAATAATTCAAACGGCTATATGATTAATTGTGATTAGCTGTCCAGAATTAAGGTTGTCACAATCTCCTAAATCGGGAAATGATGATATTTTTCTGATCCCACTTGATTTACTTTCTAACAGTTTAAATAAAAAAAAAAAACCCTGAATGAAACTAATTTCCACCTTGAACGTTGATTTGTTATATTGTGGTTTTTACTTGATGCTTCACCCGTGATCAGTGGCGGACCCAGGATTTTTATCCATTGGGGTCCATTTTTTTAGTATCAAAATTTTCTCAACCAAACGTTAGAATTTTCGGTTCGGCCATCGTTCGGTTCGGGGCGAGAACAAAATAAAATACAATACTATAACAAAAACTTATAATCATTACTTGTGAAAAACACATAATAAAAATACAATGTCATTCGAAATGAAAAAAAAATGTTGGTCCTACGAACCAAGCAAGACACTTCGTCCGCTTTTACACTATACTCTAAGCAATCAAATTCCCTAAGTTTTACTCTAATATTCAAGTTATAACAAACTAAGTCCTGAAATTGAAAAAGCAAATTCATAGCAAACACAATCTGATTTATAAACTCATATTCATAGTCGCATATACTTAAGCAACTACAAATTAACAAATTCAAGTTGTAAAACTAAAAAAAGAAAATTAGGAGGCACATGGTAGTAAGTTCGAACATGGACAAGGTCAGAGAATGAGCTTATGGACAAGGCTGCTGTTATGCTATTTGGATTGTTTATTTTAATATATTTTGTTTAGAAATTCAAATTTTAATTTAGTTATAAAAAAGAGCCAAAAAACGGAATATCTATGCCTCGAACGAGAGGCCTACATGTTATTTTTAAGGAGTTTTACCACCACACCATTCTACATTTTGATTAAATGGGTTCCATCTTATTATTTTTATGGGGTCCTTACAAAAATCAATATACCAATTCTACTACAATTTTAAAAACATTGGTGTCCGGGGACCCCGATCCACACCATGTGGGTCTGCCCCTGCCCGTGATACCTACAGTATTTATGTATGTGAAAATTGTAGCGATATCAACTCGAAGGACTTAAGTCAAATGACTAAACGATTAAAATAATAATTAAGTTTGTTTAATTATTATTTGAATTATCTATTAGTATTAGTATTAGGTTTGAGTTATGTTTCCTATTGTCTTGATGGTTATCGTTTAGTATTATAATTCTAGTAGGATTAGAAAATGTGGTCTATATAAACTTTTGTTTCCCATGTTTATTTAATCCAACAATCAATAAAAATTTTGTTCATTATTCTATGTTGATACTCCAAGTATAACAAATGGTATAGAGCCACGGTTTGAGAGTCGTTTCTCAACAAGGGGAGCAGCCACTTACGGGGCTGCAACGGTGGTGAATGGCGTAGGTTGAAGAGGGAGAAAAATAAAAAAGCACAAAGAAGTATTTTATGGGGTTTGGAACAAATTCTCGTGCGTCGAGGTTTTCGTTTCGCTGATCAGGCCTTAGTCGTTCAAGAAGTTTAAATTGTTTACCAAGCGGTCAGGTGGTTAAATAATTTGGAATTACTAGAAATCGGTGATGAATACGACAATTAATTCCTAAGTCGAAGAAACAGAAATAATATGTTTTCATTCATTTTGGTTGATTTTCGTAAATCAATAAATAAATAAAAGAAGAAGTCTGCTTGTTAGTGTTGAAGCAAATACCTTGTGTTCAAGATTTATTATGTTTATGGATGTTCAATCTCGTTGTTTCTGGTCAAAGGTGTTTTATAAGTCAACCTTTTGTTCGTCAAACAAAGGGCTAGAAATGTGGTTGAGGTTTGGTGTTTATTACTTTATTGATATTCCAACAAATTGAATAATGGAGTACGTGTCCAAGATGCATATTTATACATTTTTGTATATGGAGTAAAGGCCATGAGTCGGCCTTAGTGCATAGGATTAGGAATAGTCCAACTCAATTTTGTTTGGATTTGGATGTGAGACTGGGCAGATGGCAAGCTTGTTTAGGCATTTGGATCTCTTGGTCAATGAAGATGTTGTTTTCATTGTCGACGGATTTTTTTTGTAGTACTACTAAGGTCTAAGGTTGCTCGAATTTGAATGGGTAAGCACGTGAAACCCAGACCCATGACGGATAGCTGGTCTTGGGAGCGTGGTTCAAGAACGGTAATCACTTTTGGATGGTTGTTTTTATTGGTGCGTTAAGGTTGGATCTAGTCTTTTGAGTTGAATCTAGGTTGTGTGTCAGCTTAGTTTCAGTGTTCATCGAGTTGAATGTTGTTGAAATTGTTTACCCTTCTCTCGGTTAAAAGTTCTCTAGGTTAAGACTCTCTCAGTTATCAATATCGGCCAGTATTTGATTCGACTATGATGTGCCATCACCGTGTGTCGGGATTGGCGAAAATCCGTGTGTCGAGGTAGTTTAGTAGGTTGAACAAAAGAAGAAGACTCGTTCAAAGGCCGTGGTAAAAGGTCTCGATCAGATCTTGGTGAACCCTTTGATCCAATTTGGTTGAAGGCAGTTGATAAGTTATCCTTTCTTGTTAATCGAGTTCAACAGAGTGCATACTACCGACTTGGGTTCATGAGGAAGCAAACAATCAAGCTAAATGCATTACTAGCAGTAAAGATGCTTGAGCTGTTTTCAAGAATTTGAAATAGTGAAGTTGGTGTTGAGAGTGTGAAAGATCCAACACCAATCCGGTATGAAAATTTTGTGAAAGGAGGTTTACAGTTGATATCGAGAGGGAGTAAGAAAATTGTAGCGATATCAACTCGAAGGGCTAAAGTCGGAGGACTAATAGAGTAAAATAATAATTAAGCTTGTTTAATTATTATTTGAATTATCTATTACTATTAGTAATAGGTGTGAATTATGTTTCTTATTGTTTTGATATTTATCGTTTAGTATTATAGTTCAAGTAGGATTAGAAAAACTAATCTATATTAAGTTATTAACTCTTGTTTCAAATGTTTATTTAATTCAGTAATCAATAAAAATTTTGGTCGTTATTTTCTATTGATACTCCAAGTTTAACAATGTAACCATAGAACCACCTCTGTCTTACTTACGATATACGACCAACCATATATTATCAATATCTTTCATTCTGGATCCAATTTGAGAAGGCTTCAAGGGTATTTATGTCAGCTCTGTAACGCTTTTGAGTGAACTCAAGAAAAGTCGACCAAGTAAAATCAGGATATATTCTTTGCTTATCGGTGTCTTTGACCAACGCTTTAGGTGGGCAAACAACCTTGTCCATTCTAGGAGATAGAAAGAACACGAGGGACTTTCTTGGGGTATGGTTGTTCACAACCGCTCTATGTATGCAACTCTTGTATAATCCGTTCGATAATGCCTGGAAAAAAAAAGCCTGTTATTTTAGTATCCGCATAAAAATCTATCTAATGGAATTGGGGAAAATCACCCAAATAACCAATTACCATGGAAAATTACTTTTACCCAAAAGTTCATCAAATTATAATTAAGAGTATGTTAATCTTAATTAATTTCTTTAAAGATGTATCATTCGCCATGTTAGACCATAAGTAATGGTTGATGCTCCTTAGGGGGCATTTTCCTCCACATCATTATGATAAGGCCTCTTAAAAAAAATGTGTAATGGTTAAAGCCACTTAATGCCCTTTTTAGTTATTACTTTCCATATTTTTTTTATCTTATTTGGGCATTATACTAGAAATGTCCACCCTCTTAATGTCCATATAATGTCATAAGGGATGGTATTGGAGGCATTATCATGATTATTCATACCCATATAATGCCTATTACACATGGTTTTAGCGTAGGATAGATGATTTATTGCACCAATTAATAGAAAAACAACTGTTTTTAAACTTTTTAAGATTTAGTTATTAAATTTAACTTTTAAAAAAACTAGGTGTATAAAATCACGCGCGTTGCGCGTTTTACAATCGAGATTTAGATGAGGTGTTAATCAATCAATGAATTATACAATCGAGATTCCATTTTGGTTGTAAACGTTAAAAAAATAAAGAAATCTACACATAAGGTAACACATGAAATTTGTAACGAAATTACATAAGATTATGTTATTTATATTAATAGTATATAATATAATAATTTTTTTAAATAAAATAATATGAATAAAATAATAGTATATAATATATTAATAGTGTATAATATAATAAAGTTTTTGAATAAAATAATAGTATATAATATATTAATTAGGGATGAGCATACAAGGCCGAATACCGATCTCGTCCCGTCCCGATCCCGATACCATACGGAACCGATACCGAACCGAGTGGTTTCGGGATTGGTATCGGTACCCATATTTATGGATTTTCATAAAATATCGATACCATAACGGTACCGTACCGATACCGAACCGATACCGTACCGTTCGGTATCGGTATTGTCGGGATCGGTATAAAAAGTTTTTGAATAAAATAATAACATATAATATATTAATTAGGGATGAGCATACAAGGCCGAATACCGATCCGATACCGTACCGAACCGAGTGGTTTCGGGATCGGTATCGGTACCCATATTTATGAATTTTCGGTTTCGGTATTATCGGTATCGGTATTGTCGGGATCGGTATAATATATTAATAGTATATAATATATTAATAGTATATAATATAATAAAGTTTTAAAATAAAATAATAATATAAATAAAATATATATATATATATATATTACTTAAAAAAAAAATTACAAACTTAATTTTAGAAAATAAAAAATATACAATTATAGCTTTAAATTTAAATATTTTTACATACTATGTTTTCTAAAAATATGAAAAAAGAAATTATTGAAACGTATTTTTTTAATAGTTAAAAAAATTAAAATTATTAAAATCAATTTTTCTTAATATTCAACTTCTTCAATTTAGTAAAACTGAATTTTTAAAAACTTAAAATTATAAAATTTCAATGTTTTTAAAAAAATAGTTAAATACTTAATTTAGTACAAAATTTATAACAGTTAAAGGTATTAAAACTTAATTTTTAATAATATTTAAATATTTTTAACAAACTTAACATAGCCGTGTGACTTGTGAGGACAAAAAAAAATGGTACTTGGGCGCAAGAATATACAAATCTTGAGCCATGTAGGCCCAAACTCATTGGAGTAACTAGTTTTATAGAATAACAAAGCCAATATTAATTTTGTAATTTTATTTTGGTCAAAGTGTTATAGTTTGATGATTATTTTTCCTTTAAAATATATTGAAAATGTCTTGGTTAATATTTTAAACAATTTACCATGAATGTGTCTCCAATATTGATAACAAAAGCTTCGGAGCATGGGACAATAGAGTGCCATTTTTCCTCCACGAATACTTCAAGCCCACCAACGTTGTCTTGATGAAGTATAGTTAGGGATGTTGGATCACAATGAGGACCGGTTCCGAGCGTTTGCTCGGACTTTTGGCACGGCGGATAGTAGTTTATTCTCATCATCGAATCATTGTCTTTGTAGAAATCCCTAAAATAAGATTCACCAACTCCCAAACTTATTCCAATTAGCTCCATGATACCAAGAGAAAGTTTGCTCATAGCTTCACAATATTCTTGAAAAATTCTCCTAAATAACAATGTTAACATAGTGTTAAGGGTGTTAGTTTTTTTGTTTTAGTTGATATCATGTCTAAAAAGCATGAGTTTGTGTATCAAAATAGATAGATTAAGAAGTTAGCTAGTGCAAGTTTTGGTACCCGAAATGGCTAAAATCTTCTCCCATCAGATTCAAGAAGTAATCTTGAACTAAGTTTGAGCATTGTGGATCCGCAGAATACCTAAAAGAAAGGGTTTCTTTCCATGAAAGCTTGGAAGAGAATCTGTTGGTGAAACTACTAGCATATCCACAACACTCCCCAACTTTTCTTTGAGCCCTTTGCTTCTGTGAAAGTGGCTTGGCAAAGAAAAGATCCATGATCTTGTGGGCTTCGTCGATTAACCTTGAATCGACACCATGATTAATAACTTGGAAGAGCCCATGAGTTCGACAAGAAAAGTCAACTAGCTGAGCCGCATTGGACACTGCAACGGGTTCACCAGTGAGGAAACCTTTTAGGTCAATGGGAGGAACTTGAAGTTGCGATGGAGGCAGCATATGGCGGGGATTTTCGTCCTCCGGCCATACGAATTGTTGGGGTATGCTAGTTTCATGTATGACCATTTGATGTTCACTATCAATTTATATGCACTTGTTTTTTAATGTGTATATGTTTGGAAGAAAGAGGCATATGTTAAGAAAAAGAATGAAAAGAGAAAGCCAAAGCCCATTCATTGAGGAAAACATCAACAGATTTGGAGTATTTATAGGCTACTTGTTTGAAGTACTTTACTCCTTTTTTTTCACATCTACTATGAGGGTGTTTGGGATTGAGTTTGGAAATGCAAAAGTGCTTTTGGTAAGAAGTGCTTATTGGCTTATGACTTTTTGAAAAGGAGTTTTAAAAAAAGTGTTTGAATTAGCTTTTGGGATGAGAAACGTCAAAAAGTCAATAGATTGTTTTTTTAAGTGTTTCGTTTAACTTATTATAAATATTGGTTGTATGGGTGGTAGATTTGTAATTTTTATCCAAAAGCCAGGATTTCTAACTTCTCAAAAACAGCTTTTCTACCCTTAAAAGCCAAAAGTCAAAACAGAAAGTGTTTTTGGGTTACACAAATAGCTTATTGACTTATTGGCTTCTTGAAAAAGCCAATAAGTCAATAAGTTGTTTTGAAACTCAATCCCAAACACTCTCTATCTGCTATAACATATAAATGAAAAGGTAATTGAATATGGGCTCAACTCCCTTTACCGGTATTACCCATCCTCACTTTCTACGTTTAGCGTACCAGCTTTCGTGTGAGAAATCGTATACCTTAGAGGCCCTTTACTTGAGAAGCTACCAAGTTAGTGGCTTGATCCCCATGCTCTTGATCTGAGGTGCTTGAGAAGTATCACTGGCTTTCAAAGCAGACATTGGGGTAATGGTCCCAGAAGCTTGAGTGCCACAAACAAGCAAGACATTATGAAGAAGGAGCCAATTACGTGGACTCCTCTTTTTACCGGGTCATATATTCGGGTTATGAATGCTCCAACCTTTATGCTATTGGCCTGCCATATAAATAGTAATTGTTGGTTAAGTTTCCTAAAACCCCTCTCTCTCTAAACAATAACTTCTACAAACCTATTTTCATCCGCCTCTTCTGATCCATTCCCTGGCATCGTCCGGCCGTCGTGGTATGCAACTCTTATATTTTTCAACAGAAAATCTTTTCCTTTTACATGTTATTGTTACTTTCTTCTATTGTCTTCCATTTATAACATTTAGGGTTTATAATTGTTCAACAGACGCTCTATGTTTTTGTAATAAAGTTCGGTCGGCGTTGATACTCATGTTTTTGTTTACCAACACATATTGGTTGCCGTTTAGATGTAGATCTGTTGTTTATTGTTTTCTTATTTTGAATTTTTAAAAAATTAGGGTTTATAAAGTTTGTCGTTTAAATGTTTTAATAATAAATTTTGGCCGTCGTTCTTTCAAAAGATGTAGATCTATTTTTTTTTTTTTTGTTATCTTGAAATTTTATAAAAATTAGGGTTCATAATTTACTATTCCATTCAATGTTTTCATAAAAATCTCTGGAGGCCGTTGTTTAAAATAGATGTAGATCTATTGTTGAATTGTGTTGTTATGTTGAAATCTTTAAAAACTTAAAGCTCTGATTTATTCCGCCACTTTATGTTTCCTTATTAATCGCCATTGTTGATTACACGATTCATTGATTTGTTATCACACATGTTATAATAAGATAATTACTTTTCTGATTTGTCTCACAAGTCCGTTTATTATGTCATATAAGGTTGATCTAATTTTTTGTTTATAATCTGTTTTACAAGAAGAGTGTTTTCACATTTAAATATCAGCGACAATGGTTCATTATTTCTTCAAAGCTATTGTTGTCAACGACCCCACCTACTTGGTAATATATGATTATATACATTTTGATTATCGGTTTTTAATTGTTTAATCATTATATTGTTATGGAAAAGTTTAATGATAATTATAGTAGATTAACAAAATATTTATTATTTAAAATTACTAACAACCGCTGCCGCCATGTTACAATCTGTTACATGAGGAGCATAATTTTCCTGTGGGTCCTGTTCTGATAACCACAAATGATGGGAAGATAGCGGGTGCAAAGGTTGAACAACATTCCAACTCATTTCAGATAACTACTGGATGGAACGAAATTGTAAAGGATCGTGACATCAAGGAAGAAGATTTCATTGTCTTTGAGTTGTTTGAACATGTTACTTTAAAAATCACACTTTTAAAGTCTGAGCAAACAAATGATGTATCAAAGACATTCCCATTTTGGTTTGTAGTATCGGCAACTACAAAGATGATAAATCCTTAAATTGCATTCCTTTAATTAATTAGTTTATAGTTTTTATATATTTATAAAACTGTCTGGTGTAGTTATATATCTCATTTAAAATATGTAAAATTACGGTATGGATATATCAAACATCATTTAAAAACAAAATATGCTTCAACTTCATGTTATCATACGTTTTGGAGATGTTTATCAATGGAGAGTCCAAATAGAAAACTTGTGGAATTGAAACTTTTTCACCGATGGTTGGAGTAGTATTGTTCAAGCTCTTAATTTGTACCGGGAGAATTCCTAATGTTTGAAAAGGTTGGGGATTTTTCTTTCAAGTTAGATGTGTTTCCTGAAGATGGAATGCAGGTTGACCCAGAAGCTGTAACATGTAATGGTTACAGAACTTGCTAGGCGTTACCAACTCGGCCGACTTGGGAGTTACGAGTACTCGGCCTAGTCGGGCGAGTACTCGGGGGTCGAATCGGCCTATGCGGGGATTACTTGGAATATTCGGCCAACTCAGCTATACTCAGTGACCCACCTTGTAGCAAGTACTCGGCGAGTAATCGGTCAACTCGGACGACTTTTGCAACTATAGGGAATGCAAATACTAAACAACACGTTCCACATGGTGCTGAGGTAACTGAAGTTTCAAGTAGTTTATCTGAGGATGTTGATGATATGTCTTTAAGTGGTAATGTACAAATTGATTCTGGAAGTGATAGGATCTGACCACTTTCAACATATCCCAGCTAAGGAAATGCTAATCACTATCATGACTTCACCATCATTGCTCGAAATCAGATCGTAAGTATTTTTGTTCATCGTTATTTAACCTCATTAGTAACTTATTCAAAAAGTTTATTTACTTATATGATATTTTAGTTTTCATTATAATACTATATCTTTACTTTTCTTAGCGTATGCCAAAGAGAGTTGTTGAGATGGCGGAACTTGAACAAGGTAGTTACATGAATGTAAGGAATCTTCAAGGTGTTGAAGTTCAAATGTCGCTTCGGATTGAAAAGTCAAAAAAGGAAACTAGGTTTGCTGTTCAAAATTGGGCTACATGATTGAAAGCAAACAGAATACAAAATGTTAATACTGCTACGTGTAGGCACATTAAGACTGAATGTATGTTGGTGCTAACTTCAATTTCAGAAAAGAAGAAGCAACAAATTAAGAAGCGCAAGGCTTAAAGATAAACTTTTGATGTTGGATAATTAGGTCATGTTGTTTTTTTGTTTTTGAAAGTTATCTTAGTTTGAACAATGGCTATTATGTGAAGTTAGCAATGCAAGTACCAAATTATGTTGAGTCTTATTTTTTCGTGGTACTTGGTTGTTTGTTTTTGTATTGCAAGTTAATATTATGTTGGACATGGTAACATCTGCCTTTATTGGTTTGAAACTTTTATTGAAAATTAATAGATATTTAGAGTTCTTTTTGTTTGACCCGATCCGAATCGGATCACCGATCCAAAACTGAGTAGTAGGAAAAACAAAATTTAGGTCATGTGATTTCGCCCCCCCCCCCCTGTCAAAAGTTCAAGATCCGCCACTGGTGGGTGACTACTTTTTTAAAATCTCTTGCACACCAGCAAACAATTTAGGCAACTGTTCCAAATACGCAGACAACTATTCTAACGAATAGTTAACGATTTGGAGTAAGGATGATTATGGACATGGTGTGACTAATCCATAGCCAGTTGTAAAACCATATCACATACCTAGGCTATTATCCGTCAGGCATCAGGCGTGCCCGTTGATATTGAGTATACCATTAGTTCTAAATTAAAATATATACATTTATTTTTCTCCTTTCATACATAAGTATATATAGTATTAATTTGTAAGTGCTTTGTGCTTCATGGTTCATGGTCTTGTACATTATGCTAAATAAGTGTTTTGTGCTCGAAAAGGTTATACATCATTCTTTGTAGGTTGTACCCTACTATATTTTTTCTTTTCTTTTTTACTTTTTACCCTAATAGTTTTCATCTTTTACATTAACCCCTGCTCTTTTTTCACTTTGAACTTTATCCAATTTATGTTAAACAGATTTTTAGTTTTATGTTTCAATCCAAATTTTTTGAGATAACATACCACAACATGCGCATGTAGTTCAACGTTTTTATCTATATTTTTCCTGTCTAAAGGTCACGTTGTGTTTTAAGTTTCAGTTTAATTTTTGCCCATTAATGTGCCGCAACGGATGCATGGTTCACCAGTTTTACGTCTACATTTTGCTCGGTTTTATTTTTTCGTTTTGTTATTTCTTTTGTTTTACGAACTTTTCGGTATTGTTGTGTGACATTGATGCTATTTGATACGGTTTTATGATCTTCGCAACAATGCGGGGGTGGGGGGCTTAATACTAAATCACCATAAAGTATTTGAAATATCAAAACTTCAAAAGTATGAAACATCATGAAACTCAAAAGATAATTCCGTATTTTGTGGCACACAAATATTTAATAACATCAAAATATATCGCAAAAGAAAGGTTTATTTTCCTAGTAATGAAGTTACTAAAATGAAGTATTACTAAACATGTGTTAAGGGAAAATAAAATTAAAAATTTTGGGGCATACGATCCGGGTAAACGTGCATATAGTTGCAGGTAAATCATATATTTGTCGATATCCGAAAAATACTTTTTTTGCCATACCCCTACCAATACCTAGCCCGAATGCTTCGGCCATCCCCGTTAGCTCAGGCATTTTGTCATCTATAATTTTGAGCGAACAATGCCTTTTTACAGATTGGGTTTTTTACATATTTCCCCTTCCTAATTCGTCATTGGACGCGATAGGTAGAAAGGGTTTTACTCCGTTACAAAATCCACATCAATAATTCGTCAAATGGCTTACGACACAACAAGCAATTGTTGGGATAGGTATTTGAAGCATAGTTGTCAAAAGCGCGCCTTGGCGTGCGCCTAGGCGCGCCTAGGCTCGAGGCGCACCAAGTGCGCTGCGCCCTGTGAGGCGTGCGCCTAGGCACTAAGGCGCACTATTAGGGCTGTTTTTAGGCCGATTTTCGGCCAAATTCAGGCTAAAAGTTTGCATAAACTTCTAAAACATCCTAAATGAGTCATGAACAAGTCCTAAACAACCCTAAAACATCCTAAAGTAGCCCTAAACAAGCCTAAAACATCTCCAAAATCCCTAAAAAATGTATTTTATACTATGCGCCTAATTATAAAAAGCCCTCGTTTTTTATGCGCCTTGCGCCTAGGCTCCGGGCTTGGCCTATGCGCCTTGAGTGCGCCTAGGCGCTTTGACAACTATGATTTGAAGATCTCTGAAGCAACGTCACGTGAAAGTATTTATAAATTGTACAAAGATGTCATCAAGTTAAACAACAAAAGGTACTTGCATAAACCAACGCGGAGTGATATCCAACAATTGTATGAGACGCAAAGTGAAACGTTGACTTCCCGTAATGCTTTGTAGCATTGATTGTATGTATTAAGACTAGACAAATTGTCCAATATAAGGCGGGGCTCGTATATGCAACATGATCACACACATCCAACTATAATGCTAAAAGTTGTGGAGTCACATGATCTATAGGTTTGGTATGTTTTTTTTTGTGTTGTCAGTTCAAATAATGATATCAATGTTTTTGAACAATCATCGATGTTTATAGACAATATAAATGGAGTAAGATCCGAGTCAAGTTTCAGGAGTTGAATACATAAAGGTGCGTTAACTTGCATACAAAATATACCCCGGATACCCAGTATTTATCAATCATTAACATGTGCAAGAGATGAAAACCGAAAGAAGTTTAAGGCACCTCAAGAATCGGCGAGAAATGATGTGGGACAAACATTTGGTGTCATCAAGCAACATTGGCACATAGTACACAACCCATCACGAGCATGGTCACTAATAAAACAAGGTTCACATTGTGGGCGTGTATCATATTGCATAACATGATTCTCAAAGTGAAGGTCGAACGATTCTATGAAGATGCTAGACATCATTTATGAGGATTTTGAAGAAATTGATTAGGCACAACGATAGTCTAATATGGGTCACAATCTATATACGCACAAGCTACGCTCGGATATGTTGAATCATATTTGAGACTAGCACTCACTAATGACGATAAAGACCAACACTTAATCTTATTTTCCGTTTAAAATTTATGTATATTCGGTTAGAGGGGATTTGGGGGGTGGGCGGGGGGGGGGGGGGGGGGTGGGTGTAAACATAGGTTGAATGGTGAAGGTGAGTGTCGAGATAAAAAATGGCCTAATGTGTCGATGAAGATACCAGCCTCCGATATTTTTATCCAATGTGATTATGTCCACTTGCCAAAACCAAACGTCGTGTAAAAGTTAAAATTCACTATATGTGATAAGACAAGGACCGGTGGCTATTACATGTTGGTCTTTTTCAGTAGTAGGCCACTTGAATAAACCAAAAAGACATGATGTGATTATATATGGTGACATAAAAAAGGACGTCCAATGAAATTTTTTCAGTTAAAGAGGATAAGAGAGTACTACTTGCAGATCCGACAAATTGTGTTTGGATAGTTTAAAAGAGCCTGCTACATCAAGAGAAAAAGAGAACTATTTGGTCACTAGTTATTTTTTAAAACTTAAAAGAAAATCCTAAGTTTTTATATAAAAAAACCACGAATTCTAGTGTGACATTTCAATTTTTTTTTTCTTTTCAAAATCTTATTATATTACCATTTTATTTAATAAAAACATTCTCGAATCGTTCAATCTAAATATCCTTTTGCTTCCAATGTCTATATATATACTAGATTATAAGTGTCCTGAGATTGACAAATATAATATGACACATCAACTTTACACATGAAATAGATTAATGCGTTTCACATTTACATGCAGAAAAGTTTCGGGGTAGCACCTAACCTAAAACAATTAACAATGTATAACTCCATGTTAACACTTAACCTAAAATGGTGTAGAACTCCATTTTTAATAATTAACCTTAAAGAATGTATAACTCTAACGTTAACATCTAACCTAAAACAATGTATACCACGGGAGCGTCCAACGGTAGATTCTTGTTCAAATATTAAGATTTAGGATCTCCAATGTATGCTTTTTTATTTCCATCACAATAAATCTAACAAAAACTCTAAACCTCACAATCTTTGATTGTTGTCAATACTTTTCTACACCTATTGTCAACCCTCCACAACCAACAAACTATAAAAACTTCTAATTCAAACCATCTTGAACCAAAATTGAACTTACTAGTTGCCAATAGTCAATTACTTATAGTTATTTAACATCAATACAGCTAAATTCAAATTTAGTGCTGACAAAGATCTACTCAAAGTCTCAAACTACATAAACATATTCCCTCAATACAGCTAGTTTGCAACCTTTTATGGAAAAAGTTGCATTAGATCTTCTAATGCAACCTTTATGTTCATCGGAGTTGCATTAGATTCAAATGCAACTTTTTAAAAAATGTTGCTTCTAAAAGGTTGCATTAGGCCTATTTTCTAGTAGTGTATATTCCCTAACCTAAAACCTAATCACAAATCAGCTAAATAATCACTTAAGTAAGCTGCAACTATTCAAAAAGTCATCACATCTAACCAAAACACCAAAAGAGTCCATAAATAAAATAAAATAAAAAAATTAAACCTTATATCCTTTTAAAAAATAAGATCTGGAAGACTGGAATTGGTATGACCACATCGATTTCGGTTTTCAATTTATTATATGTTCAACTTTTAGCTTTCATTTTTTAAATTCGATTATAATATTAAAAAAAAGTTTAGAAAACAATATTTCACCTGCCGGTCGAGTCGGGGATCAAACACAGGCGAGCGAAGCTTATGAACCTTATGCAAGAAATCAACCAATGGTAGATCAATCATCATCGTGACACCATTGGAACCCACCTCCGACCCGTATCAAATTCACTGCTCTGTTTTCCATCTTTTGGATCCAAACCACTACCATTTCCCTCTGTCGTCAACTACCTTCCACAACAATCAGCCATATCCATCATCGTCTTCATAACAATCCATCACCAAGACCGATTATTATCTAGAAAATAACCATTGTCATGCTATCGTCACCTCAAGCGTCATTGTTTCGTACATCTATGCTTGTTGTGGGTGAAATATTGGAGAAAACTACGTTGGAGGATTCTTATGTTACGTCTCTGGCTAAATAGCAAATGCCGAAAGTTGATAAAAGTGGGAGGTTTTGTAGCCCTAGAGCCACTAGAAAGCTTGCACTGTATGTTTATTTTAGTTCAAATAGATCAGGTTTTATTTAGTTTATAATTATGTTTGTGTATGTTGGATTATAATATTATTATACACAAAGTGAAACATTTATTAGGATATAGTTTAATGATGATTGCGTTGTTTGTGACAATTGTATGCTAACTGTAACTTAAAACATAGATTTTATTGAATAATAATCATTATAATTATAATTTTGTCTAATCTTAGTTGTGTTGTTTGAGACAAACTGTATGTTAATTTTATTTATTTATTTATTTTTTGTAGCTCTAAACATATGCGATTTTATTGAATTTTGTTACAGTTGGGTTTATTGGCGGGAGAAAGCTCCACCGTAAGCATTTACCGAATGGATAATTGATAAATGATGAGGAATTGAGAGTAATTTTAGGTTTAGAAGATGATGATAATGATAATGGATTAGTATATTAGGAGAGAGGTTGTATCCATTATTATTATTGCTGTATTGGGGATAGAGGGGATGTTGATGCGTAGATGGCGGGAGGAGAAGGAGAAGATGGAGGAGGCAAGGAAAGGTTAGGGTTTTTAATATATTGTAATATTAAAAATAGTTTTTTTTTTTTTTTAAATCACCTAATGACATAGCACACTCAAGAGGGAGGTTAGCTTCTTTGAGTGTCATGTGAGATTTTGAGCTTTGATTTATTATAATATATAGATACTTACACATAGTGACATAGGTATAAAAAATTTATATTATTAGAATATAGGCTATATAAAATTAATATTAATGATTAATTATGGCATTCGCATTGTCAAGGCTAATACTCAGTCATTGGTTGCATATTCGATTTAGATTGGGGAGGATGTCCTGATTCGCGGAGTTTAACGAGTGGTTATTGTGTGTTGTTTGGTGATAATATAATCTCTTGGTTTTCTAAAAAAACAAGCAACGGTTTCTCGATCCAGTGCAGAAGCTGAATATCGTGACGTAGCTAATGCGGTAGCAGATACTACCTGGATTCGAAATTTACCTTTTAGAATTACATTTTCCCCTGTGCCAGGCAATCGGTTCATTTATTGTGATAATGTCTTTGGTTGTGTATTTTATCCGTTAACCAGTTCAACATCAACGTATAAAGCACATCGAAATAGACATTCATTTTGTTCGAGAAAAAGTACGTATCGGTTATATC
>JAUTDX010001624.1:0-45281 GCA_030844895.1 Ambrosia x helenae | reverse complement strand
TGATTTCGCAATGTCATAACATATATATGACTTTCCTTCTAATCAAACTAATTATTATTGCATTATACATCTACTTTATAATCAAATAATAATATACAAGGTATGTTCGATAAAACTAGCTGCTGCAGGTTTTTATATATATTTTAGATGTTTGGGTAGACCTAACTAAAGCTTTTAATAAAATGTATATAATTGACCAAATGAGTATAACTAGTGGTAATTCAGAAATAAAAATATATCTAGAAAGGTAATTTAAGTAATTTTAAATACTAAAAGCTTGTAATTTTTTAAACGTTAGTAGTAAGAGCATTCTAATGTAGGTTTTTTCTTCTAATCTAAAAGCTTCAAACTCGTTCAACCAAAACAAAACTTTTTATTAAGTATGATTGTTTTCTTAAAAGTTTGAAGCTAGAAGCTTTTAAAATCTCTCTACTAAGCATACCCATAGTTAATTTTATAAAGAAGGCATAGATGCATAGATTTTATCTGGAAAGAACTTCCATCAATTTATTTCACACATTCTTTAAACAATATATACGTAAAGTTGGACGTCTCACTCTAATGAGTTATACCGTGATCAAAATACATCACAACCGTCGATCAAAGTGGAAAGTTAGATACATAGTTTTTAAACTATAATATACTTTGTATCAACAAGCGTTATATTTTAAATGAATCAAAGTGTAACCTGAAGTAGAAAGTTAGGTGTATTATTCCAATAGGTTAGATACATTGTTGTAAAGAATTAAACGCAAAATTTTTAATACATTTAATTTATACTTACTATATATATATACATGAGGGGAAGGATGTCGGTAAAAGTTAAGTAATTACAAGTTTATATGCTTATGGTACAATCATTAAAAGCATTTGAAAAAGGGTAAAAATGGAATTTTGCATAAATTTAACACCTTAATTGAGCAAATAAGTTATTTGAGTGAATAAACTGCACAAGCACACCAAAGGTCTTTCTCAATCAATATGCCATAAATCCCCCATCTGTTGAGCTCTTGTCATGCCTACTTCAGTAAAATGAAATGCACCATTTCACTAAACATCAATTTCTTCTGTTGTTGCGCGAATTAGAACCAGAAAGGAAACGATTAGGTTACTTTCATTCTTGCATCTCCATTTCAGGTTAGTTTTTTGACTCAATTTGGATATGTAATTGGTGTTTTATGATGGTTGTGTGCTATTTCGATTGATAGATGCATCTATGCCTTTTTATCTTTGGATGAATTAAATATTCGTTTGATTTACATGGTGTAGTCTATTGTGATGATCACACAACAAGGTATGTATTTTGAAATAATTTTCAAATAAATGATAACTTTTGGCCTTTTCTTTTCTGATATTGACGATGCATTTGCTTTTAATTGTGTGACTTGGTGTGAGCTTTTTTTGTATATACCACATAATTTGTGAACTGTATAATAATGATAACCCTAGAAAAACTATGGATATACAAAATGTTAGTAAAATTTGTTGGTTTTTCCTCTTGTTCTTTAGCAGGTGATCCTTTTTTACTACTTTGAATGATACTGAGAAGTTCCTTCCCATGTTCCAAGAGGCAAAAGATTTTATGGAAAGGTTAGAATATTTATCAAAGATGTGTTTCTTTTATGCACGAATGAAAACAAAATACTTCACTTTGCTATAATGGGTTGTTTTTTATATACAAAAGGCCAAGTTCAATGGCTTGATTGGCATTCTGAGTTCCATATTTGACCATTGAAACCATTTAAATTAACAATGGTGGTCTGTTTGTGACCAAAAAACCCAAATACCACCGGTTTACAAAGTGACTACTAGATGAGATATGGTGTTTTTTTCCTTTTTTTGATTCCTTTTATACATTCTTTATGTGAAGTTTGTAAATTTATTTGAACATTCATACATTATTTGGTAAACATTTTCTTAATCATTGGAAGGTTCTCAAAAGATTTTGTATTCAACAAAAACACTCTAGGCTGCAGGGCCGAACCAAACAAACTAAACCCAAACACAAAAACGCTTCTGCTTAGATTTCGACAAAACCTTTCCAGGCACTCCCGCTTAGATTGCTTTTTGTGAGGCAATTTTTTTATTCACTCGTTCTTTTCTTTGTCTCTGTATTGTGTTATCGTTAATTAAATTGCTTTTAGAGTGGTTTATTTAACAGTGTTCATTTTCTATTTTAGCAAATGTTACTGTTAATTTGTGAAAGTTCATTCACTATTTATTCAATCAAATGCACTTGAAGCTGCAGTATTGTAACTTTTTTTCAAATTTGACAAATTTACGTTCTTTGATGTTATGCGTTACAGAATACTTTGGCATTGATGGAGATGCACCGAGGGTGAGTAATATTCATATCTTCGTTATGCATTCCTGACCCTGACTTATATAAAACATGATAATCATATGCATTTTTTATGCAGGTTATTGCCTTCGCTGGAAATGAGGATTCTAGAAAGTTATTTTTGGATGGTGAATCCAACGTGATTTAATGTATTCTGGTGAGCCTTAGTTGTAATGTTCGGCTGGATGATTACTAATTGTTCTATTCTTTGAAATTTAAGCTGTAACATTAACTAGACAATCACGTTACTGTATTGGAGACGTTTGCACCTGTTATAGCTGCATTGAAGGGTAGTGTTTCAAAGTCGGGTAAAAATGCAGAAAAGGTGTTTTTTAGACCAGAGGCGCAGTTGAATTGAATGTTAATAATGATCGGTGAGTCACTGGATTTAGCCTATAGAATAAGGATACATGGAGAGAATCTCACCTTGGTTCAGATGCGATAATGTCATGGATGACAAGAACAGAAGATCTGAATATATCTAAAGACTATCCATATAGGATCTCCCTCAGTTGTAGATGATTTTACTGAATTGCCCATGATGACATTCATACCATGCGAGTTTCTTTAGGAAAGTATGATGTCAATTTGACAACTGATCATGTGGTTGCAAAAATGACTATGGACTTGAAACAATCTGGCAACGTTAGCACAATAAAAAGAGATAGAAGGAAGTGAAAAGAAGGCAAGAACACTCAGACTTCAATACGTATAGAATGATTAAACCATAAGGTATTGCATATTATAGGAGTACAATAAGGTTATAAGGATAATTACAAATTCTAAATTTACAACTTAAGAGACACCAAGGGATTTCTTTTCTTCCTATTTGTTCTTTGATGCTAACAGTCTTCATTTTTTTGATCTATTAATTAAGCATAAATATGGAGGTTGAGTCGTTACATGGTTCAAGCTAAACATATTTGGTCAATGGGCACTCAAAATAATTATACCCATTTTATTATTATGCAACAATTTAAAAGGCTCTAGTGCCAGGGTACTTACAAGATAATTATACCTATTTTATTACTATTATATATACAACATAATATATATAACACCATTACACAAATGCATTTTCTCTTCCTACCCCACCCCTACCCCCACCCCATTGCACCACCACCAACACCATCGCACCACCCCACCGCAGTATGCATCGCCCTCTCTTCTTCAGCCACCACTGCTGGAACATCAGTATCCATGTCTCACCATGTAGCCCACCACACCTCCCACCATATTTCCCAATACGGAAACTATACATCGTTGTCTCCTCTAGCCGGAAACCAAACCTCCATTTTACTTAGTTGTCGGACTTGAAAATCTAACTCATCTAGAATTGGGTTCTCATCTGTTCATCTATTTTATTCAATGGGATTTGAAAATCGAACACATTTGGGAAGAGGTTGAACATATTGTGGTGTAGGCAATGGCGGATTGTATGGCGGTGTTGTATGGTGGTTGTGATTGTGTGTGGCGGTTGTGGTTGTGGTCATGGTGATTGTTTATTTTGGTAGTTGTGGGTTGATTTGATCTGATTTGTGTGGTAATAAGATAGAAATGGTTTAAGATTAGAAATTATTGAGACCCAGAACAAAATAAATTTAAGTTTTGGATTAAGTAGTTAAAATGGCTAAACCCTAAGCATTAAAAATGACTTTACTCTTCTTTTAAAGAAAAAAAAAACGATAGTTGTTTTTCTTATTTTATCTTTCAGCCATATTTTAACACTTTTAGATAGATTAGAACCTTGTAACCAATCAAACTTAATCATTAAGCTAACCCAATCTATGGCTGAACTTTATTCCAACACGATCTACCATCAGGACATCACAATTCATGTTGGAAATTTAGAAGTGAATGTGAGTTTGGTTTGTCCCATATTGGTGGGGAGATGGAAAGTGGAAGAGTTTATAAGATGAAACTAAATTGGAAGGAGTGAAATGTTAAAGTCACATTATCCTCTGGCTCCTACCCGCGCGCAGGGGGGGTGCAAAAATGGGTTCGGGCTGAAAAATAAAAATTCTTGAACCAACGGGACGCCCGCATCTGCGGACACGAATGCAGCTCGAAAAACCCAGGTCCGCATGACACTGGTTTTTGCTACCCGTTTTAGTTTTTTAAATGTGTAACTAGAAATGCTTCTAGAAGAAGACTGTTAGAGTCTCTTTATTGCAGTTAATAGACGAGTTTAATTGACATTAATCTCAAATTGATTAAGTCATTACTGCATTATAAGTTTCATTCTCAAACTCTTTTTAATTAACTCCATTAATCGATTTAATGGAGATCATTATGATGAATGATAATCATCTTATAAGAGGACATGTTCTATTCAGAAGAAAAAAGATATAGCAGTTCTATTTTTTCTTTTGCTTTTTACGTGAGTTTACATGTCATGCTCTAGTGTGGAAATATATGATTTCCTTTCCTTTTACACAGAATGATAATCTATGATATATTACTTGCAACCTATCATGCAATTCATGCATGCCACGTACACTACATATAGATATGTAACTACAACCAACTTCTGATTATTATTTCAGGCAAGTGGGATAGTCCGGCAGTGCACCACCATTGTTAAAGAACCGGTGTACCCTGGGAACAGACCGCGAATCTGTTTAAGGGAATTGTGTCATCAAACACAAGCCGGTTCACTTCCTCTGATTTCGTTTTCTGTTGCAGTTTATTATAGCAGCACAGAGACTCGGAAATATGCGAGCGTAATGTATGAAAGCCGTAACGTGATTAAAATGTAAGTTTTCTAACAAACTTAAACAGATTCGTATACAAACTTCCGTGTTCTTCCTAAGGAATTTGGATTCGCGAAAGTTTGTAAATGTTTTTCCTTTGGTACATAGAATGTTGAATCCTTCTTATTAAGGATATATGAATCGGATTAAATTCATGTAATGTTTTAATCAGATTTTATAATCTTGTAAATGTTTTCTTTTGGAAATATGTTATATGAATCGGATTAAATTCATGTTTGGAGTGCAATCTTTAATCTGTACTAAAATGTTACAAAGAAATTTTTGATACATGATTTTCGGCCTCATGGGTTTTTATGTCATGTTTAGATAACTGGATTATTAACATGTTTTCATTTTTTGAAACAATACATTTCTAATTAGAGTATTAGAAAAGTTGAATTATTTGAAAACTCATGTAAACATGGTTGATCAGGTTTTCTTTCTAATAAGCCTCTTGGAAGGTATGTTTAAAATATTAGAAATGTATACATTTTCTAATGAGAATATTGGAAAATAAAGGGTACAAAATATAAGGTTTTGAAACATGTATCTCTAACAAGTGTGTTAGAATTGACGACGTTGAAAGAATAACGTGCCATGAAACATTTCTAATAAGTGTATTAGAAATTATTGTCTACAAGATCGTAAGTTTAATGTGTAAACTTATATATTGATTTTCTAACGGACGTGTTAGAAATTGATAAGTTTGTAAAGACAAAATAAGATGTATATATTTTCTAACAAGTGTGTTAGAAAGGATTATTGTACAAATACACAAACGTGTTGGAAATGATTATTTTGAAAAATAATCAACGTTAAACCAGGTTGGTTAAATTTTGACGGTTTCTAACGAGTGGGTTTTGAAACGTGTATATTTTGGAAAAATCCAAAGTTGATACCATTTATGTAGATGGTTTAATTTTCTAAACGAGGATGTTAGAAACAGTTTATTTATATATAAATCAACAAGGTCTGAAACGATTGTCATAATCGTGTATTTCTAACAAGCAAGTTAGAAACGGTTGAGAATATAAACCAATGACCTTTAAAATGATTTTGGTAATTGTTTATTTCTAACGGGTGTGTTAGAAAAGGTTTATTTGATATAACCAAATGATGAAACGTGTAATCGTTTGCATTCTAACGAGTATGTTAGAAATGGTTAATTTTAAAAACCGTATATGTTTATATGGTACACGTATAGTTTCTAATGAACGAATTGGAAACGGTTAATCATGGAAACCATATACTCTAACAATTGAGTTAAAGAATGGTTTAAATAATAAAACTATATTGGAGTTTATGGTTTTGATTTGTAATCAAAACATAAATATGTATAGTTTATGGAAAATACTTGTAAAAGTAGAAATGTTTTGTATGAATAAAACATGTCCTTTGCAAATTATATATGGTTTGATACTTGTATGAGAAGTATGATGACTTGAACCATATAATAGTCTAGAGAGACTATTTAGTGTAAAACAACTTATATTGTTTTGGACATATTTACTTGTTCGACTACTTGTGAGTAGTTAAGTATAAACAACGTTGTTGTTTTGAACAGTGTATTGAGGGAGTACCTCGAAACATGCCACGAGACGATATAATTGCTATTATTTCGTCGAACGAACGTAAAGTGTTAAAGAGATTAACACTTTGAGATTTGATGTTTATATATCCTTATATGAATCCTGTTAAAGATATATGTAATATGTTATATATATTTTGGATTATATTGAAATTATAATTATTAATTGGTAAAACTCTTCATGTGGTGGATTGAAGAAAAAACTCTTTAGTAGAGTTAATTTATTTATGACACTTGATTATAGTTTTAAGACTAAATTAAGTGTATAATCGAAACTCTTGAGTAGAGTTCTTAAATGTGGTTTTGATGACTATAACATATGATAGAAATATATGTTATTATTCAAAGTCTTTGATAAATTTAGCGAGATTTATTATACGGACTTATAATATTGATGGACGCGTAGAGTCTCTACAAACCATCAATGTTGGTTGAACCATATGGAGGATTTGTATAATTTTGGGATATGTAAATGACACGTCGTTGAGAATGTCAAGTCCTGAGCGTCAATCGAATTGACGTGTTAATGATGAATATGTTTATCAAGGTGACTTATGTTTAAGTCCTAAAGAGTCAATGGTGAAGCCTTGGAGATTAAAGGCAAACGAGTCTTGATCCTAATGGTTGGAATGAATTATCATTTTAAAGCATTCTTTAAACCAAGGTTTTGGAATGGTAGACAAAAACTCATTTTGTGTCTAAACTAAGACGTGAATGTTAGGAAGAGATAGTGAGTTATCTCTTAAGGTTGTGAAGAATCGGAATGAGGCATCTTCTGTTCACATGCTAAGTATTCGTAGTCTAAAGCATGCTAGACTAATACTTGTTAATTTAGATGCTCCACGGAGAATAAATTAACTTTGAACATTCAAACATATGTGACGACATAAGAATGAATTTTGTAAAAGCAAATATACAAGTCATTAAAAAGGATGACTCGAAAGGACCGAATAAATAGTTCATTGGTTATGATACTATTTAGCTGAACATGAGGAAAACTTATATAGCTCACGGTTCGTGTGAGAAATATGGGTTGAGTAAATAATGGATGACCTCAATAAACACAAAGATATAGATAGTCGCTATCTTATCAAGGGTGTCTAATGTCATCATGAGTGATATTACTCAAACTCAATCGAAGTGCAAGCAATGTGGGGGGAAGAACCATTTAAGAAACAATCCGTAAGGATGTAAAAATGGCACTTGAGAAGTTTTCAAACTACATATGAAAGGAAGAAACTTTCATCACCCCATTTGGTAATTATCCAATAAACACATAAGTGTGGAGGTGACTTGCATTTGGAAATAGAAGGTTTAATATGAACGGACGTGATTTGGGAAGTACAAATCACACGAACCTAGAACAGACTTGATATAAGTCAGTCCTATTATGTGGACAAAATTCTTGAGAAGTTCAATGGAAATGACTCTAATATGGCTAGAACTTTCATTGACACGAGTCAACGTCTAGCTAAGAATCCAGGTGAGCCTGTTAACCAATTAGAGTACTCAAGAATTATTGGCAGCCTAATGTATCTGATGAGTTGTATTAGACCAGACTTAGCAAGCAAGCTAAGTAGATACACGAGCAACCTAAGTTCCATTCATTGGAATTACGTGACACAGGTGCTTTGGTAACTAGGATACATACGAGACGACGGGCTGCAATATAAAAGATATCTAGCAGTTGTTGAAGGATATCTGACACGAATGATTCCAAGGCAATGAGTGGGTATTTGTTCACACTTGGAGGTGCTGCGATAACATGGAAATCATCTAAGCAAATGGTTATTTCTAGATCCATGATGGAATCAAAATTCATCGCTTTAGAGGATGAATAGGCAGAATGGCTACGTCAATTTGTTAAGGATATACCTAGGTGGCCGAAGCCGACATTGGCCTAATGCGTACGCTGTGATAGTCAATTGGTAATTGGCAGAACTCATATCACAATGTGTATCAGTAAGAACAGGTATATAAGACGTAGACATTATACGGTACGACAACTAATCTCTATAGGAGTTATCACTGTTGACTACGTGAAGTCAAAGGATAACATCGCGGATCCGCTAATAAAAGGCTTAAGCAGAGAGTTAGTTCAGAAGTCGTCAATGGGAATCGGACTAAAGCCCATGAAAGGCTAGGTTTATGCGAAGGAAACCTAACTCAGCTGACTGGAGATCCCAAGATCTGAGTTCAATAGGACAACCTAATTGTATAAACTGGCGAAGGTCACTGTGGGGGAGAGTTGGTGGAAACCCTACGTTTTGAAAAAGGGAGTTTAATATAAATTTAATAAGCTTCCTAGTCCATTCCTAAAAGTGACAAAGTTGAGGTTAAGCTTATGGCTTTTAATGATTTGACTGAGGTAACCAGTCCCAGTAGATCACCTATGTGAGAGAGAAGTGGGGTCGCTTCGAAGGGTATTGTTGGGGCACAATACCTAAGAGCTCTCGCAGAACCACGCACGTGTCCATGACCATAACGGACACAACTATGAGGACTTGACGTTGTCAGTGAGAGTTTTGTGTGAAGCGTATTGTCGTCCACACAAACGGCAGACGAGTTCAAAGACATCGCGTTCTACTCAGAGCCAGTGGGCTAAGTGCGTTTCATAAGCGAAGGTTCAAAGGGTCACACCTACCTATCGTATGCAAAACTCAACTGTTGAAATTTAATCGGAATGAGGTTGTTTCTGAGAATAACTCCCATTCATGTGGGGGATTGTTGGAAATTTAGAAGGGAATGTGAGTTTGGTTTGTCCCATATTGGTGGGGAGATGGAAAGTGGAAGAGTTTATAAGATGAAACTAAATTGGAGGAGTGAAATGTTAAAGTCACATTATCCTCTGGCTCCTACCCGCGCGCAGGTGGGTGCAAAAATGGGTTCGGGCTGGAAAAAAAAAATCTTGAACCAACGGGACGCCCGCATCTGCGGACACGAATGCAGCTCGAAAAACCCAGGTCCGCATGACACTGTTTTTGCTACCCGTTTTAGTTTTTTAAATGTGTAACTAGAAATGCTTCTAGAAGAAGACTGTTAGAGTCTCTTTACTGCAGTTAATAGACGAGTTTAATTGACATTAATCTCAAATTGATTAAGTCATTACTGCATTGTAAGTTTCATTCTCAAACTCTTTTAATTAACGCCATTAATCGATTTAATGGAGATCATTATGATGAATGATAATCATCTTATAAGAGGACATGTTCTATTCAGAAGAAAAAAGATATAGCAGTTCTATTTTTTCTTTTGCTTTTTACGTGAGTTTACATGTCATGCTCTAGTGTGGAAATATATGATTTCCTTTCCTTTTACACAGAATGATAATCTATGATATATTACTTGCAACCTATCATGCAATTCATGCATGCCACGTACACTCACGTATAGATATGTAACTACGACCAACTTCCGATTATTATTTCAGGCAAGTGGGATAGTCCGGCAGTGCACCACCACTGTTAAAGAACCGGTGTACCCTGGGAACAGACCGCAAATCTGTTTAAGGGAATTGTGTCAAACACAAGCCCGGTTCACTTCCTCTGATTTCGTTTTCTGTTGCAGTTTATTATAGCAGGTACAGAGACTCGGAAATATGCGAGCGTAATGTATGAAAGCCGTAACCTGATTACAATGTAAGTTTTCTAACAATTCACACATGTATTTTATGACAAGGGGTTATTTTGTCCACTTAGCTATACAATTTTTTTGGTGATATATAAAAAGTTGTGTGCGCACCATATAATGGGTTACACAACGTAGTATTAGTGTTTAATGCATCGTTGTATTCAGTTAGATGCATCATTATAAATTATAAGTGCTGAATCAAATTAAAAGGTCTGAATGGTTAAGATGCTCTGAATGATTAAATGCTGAATGGTTCGGCTATGCACAAAGTCTGAATGGTTCAGCTCTTAATCATTCCATTCAGAACTTTTTTTTTGTTGAAACAAACAGTCTGAATGCTGAACCATTCAGAGCTGAATAGTTCAGAGCTTCATTAAGAGGCTACCAAACATGCCCTAAGACTGTATTTAATAACAACATAGAATATATATCAATATTATAATTCAGCTAAAGAGAATAAAGTTCTTTATTTTATATTAGAGTTAATAGCTAAAATCGTCCTGAGATTTGGTAACTTTTGCCACTTCAATCCAAAACCCAAATCTTTTAAATCTGGGTCCGTACACTTTACATTTTTTGCCACATTCGTCCCTGACACTAACTCAGTTAAATATTAACGTTAAGTTGGGGGGTATTTCTGACTTTTTGCCTACCCTTTTATTTTTTAATATTTTTACTTAATAAGTGGGACCCACCTCCCCCACCTTCTTCTACTCTAAACTCCCACCATCACACACCACCACCACCATAGCCTCCAATCTTCTGACCACCATCACGAACCACAACCTCTGCTTGACCACCGAACCAAAACCCGACTCCACTGAACCACCGAGTCCAAACACCCACACCCACCGAGTCCAAACAGACCCAAGCCCCTGAACCCGTCGGATCTGAGACACCAACACCACCATCCGCACCATAAACAACCATCACCATCATTCCCTCTCTCCTCTCTGCTCTCTCTATCTCTCTCTGCTCTCTATCTCTCTCTCATCTCTGCTCTCTCTATCTCTCTCTGCTCTCTCTCTATCTCTCTTTGCTCTCTCTCTCTCTCTCTCTCTTCTCTCTCTCTATCTCTCTCTGCTCTCTCTCTCTCTCCTCTCTACTCTCTCTATCTCTCTCCTCTCTCTCTCTCTCTCTCTCTCTCTCTCTCTCTATCTCTCTCTCTCTGCTCTCTCTCCCTTAAAGTAAAGGTTTTTGTTTTTATTTTTTTCTTGTATTTATTTAGCCTTTAAATACAAAATGTCTAAAATGCCCTTGATTTTGTAGGCAAAAAGTCAAAAATGCCCCCAGAGTTAACGAGATAAGTTAACTGGGTTAGTGTCAGGGACGAATGTGGCAAAAAATGTAAAGTCTACGGACCTAAATTTAAAAGGTTTAGGTTTTGGACTGAAATGGCAAAAGTGATCAAACCTTAGGGACGATTTTAGCTATCAACTCTTTATATTATATTTTAAAAGAGAGAGTATGAAATGATGTGAGATTAAAATAAATAAAAGTAACAAATAAGCAATAAAACTGAGGAGTCCATCTTTAAACAATAAAAACCAACACCAACAAAATGAGGAGTCTATCTTTAAACAATAAAAACCAACACCAACAATTGTATTTTCTATCTTTCACCTCCGACCATACTTCAACTTACAATAAATAATGAAACCATCATTTACATCAATGGTTCATATATATCTTTTTCCTATCTACTCTTATATTTATAATAAATATAGCTATTTTGTAAATCTCTTTCTCTTGCAAAATACACAAATTGTCTATGTGGTATGTTGAAATTCTGATTTCGTCTTTATCTTCCACACATTACTGGTATTGTCCCTATACATACGAGTGGGTTGTATTAATCGTTAACTAGTGGGATGCCTTGTTGCGCGTTGCGCAACTTTCGACTATGTTTGTGAGCGATTAGAGACGTATTTACTACGCAACAGGCGCACATTGTTATTCAGTTGTTACCAAAACGCTAAGAAGCTATTATCAATCAAAACAACCCATGTTGTAACTTCATTCTGTTGTATCATTAAAGACTAAAGAGTGCATGGAGTTAAGGGACTAATATTATAATAAGTTCATAGTGGTTTATAATTTAACTTATGTTGGTATTTAATTGTATTAATACAGAATGGCACGATGTATGGCTCAGCATTCCTAACACATGTGTTGTAGTAAATCTGTCTAAAAGTGGACTAATTATTCTTGTGCATAATGTTCTATTAATATGCTAATATCTTTTGTTTAACACAGATGAATGGGTGATGGTGTCAGATTTTGTGTATATTGGATTGTTATTGTTGCATTCAGCATTCCTTGCCATTGTTGACTATGAAATGGGCTTCGTGACTCGTGAGTACTCACTCACACTTTCCTTTTATTACAACTTGCTCATCATTTATTGAACATTTTCCATTTCCAGTTCGTATAATTTACATTCAATACAATTATTTTATGTTTCTTTTTTACAGTTAATCCATCGGGTCATTTGTGAATCGTTATCTTCACAAGAAAATCACAACTCTCCCTGTTTGGGTCGGAAATGTTCTTTACGGTCACTGCTGGAGTCTAGACACGCTGCACAACGCCTATGTAAGGCAAAAAACTGTTGGGGTTCATTCTAACACACATTAAAGGGAGTTTTCTTTCGTTTGTTTTACCTTTTGTTGGTAGAATACACATTATCATAATGGCTTTGTTTATTAATATCTCACTTTTATTTGTATGCAGGCCTATTGCTGGAGTAAAGACTTAGATTGCACATTTTTCTTAGTAGTTTAATTTGACTAAAATCTCATATATGGAATATCTGTATTAATGCTTAGATGTCAATCACTTCTAGGCTAGGCTCCTTTCTTTAAACAATAACATGACAAAAAAAAAAGTTATGGACCAAAATATTAAGTCCGGTTACTAACAGGAAAAGAAAAAGGGAAATTTGGACCATAGTATTGGGTCATGTACGGGTTATGTAAGTTACTTCCATAATAAAAATAAGATATACCAATAAAACCTCATTGTTAGAATTTGAAGAACACATGACATAAATACGATTGTCAATAACATCACTAAATAAAATAAACAAAAGCATCAAACCAGCTAAGCTGCATACACTTTTGAAAGAAACTAATTTCAATTTAGTTTTGCATGTGATTATACTTTTTGTCTATAAGTTATTTTAACAGTACAACTTTGCCTAAAAACTAAAACATGCATTGTATAATATCTTTTACATGGAATAATCCAATGCATGTACCGACCAATAAAATGCCAATTCAAATGGGCGATATCTAACGGAGAATACCTTGTGAAGATTGACATTGTGTGCAGCCATTATGGCAATTGTTGAAGAACACACAAAAGCTGTAGAGCTTGATAGGCCGGATCTTGAAGGGGCAAGAAGGAGATCAAGCAAAAGAAACTAATTTATTGAACATACCAATCAACAATTAAATGATTAATGCGTCTTAGTTATCGTTCTTGCCTCTTGCGAAAAACATACCAATCCATAGTTGAGTTGAGGGTGTGTGAGCACACAAAGCCTCACATTTTGGGACCTCAGAACTTGCTACCATTAGTCTATTCCTAAAGAATAGACGACACCTGCATTTCATCCGCAACGAAATTAATCAACTTGATTCTAAATAGCTTAAATATACATAAATAATCATAACTATATACAAATTGTAATCTAAATTTATCACACAGATCATTTCATCCACAACGAAGTCGACTAATTTCATTCGCATAATCATCAATTAACAATCCACAATGTCGTCAGCAACGTTAATACTCACTTTACTATCATCTCTAATCTTCTAAATACAGTTTCCCCCTCTACCAATCATTTTCCCTACTGCTTTCCACAACAACATACTTTCACATTATTACACCTTACTTGTTTGTACACACTATGTAATCATACGTTCACATAATCACACCAAAACTAACTCCACGAACACACTAAATCAAAAATGTAAATGACCATTTATAAAAAGGTACCAGCTTCTTAAAGTTGACCCGTTTAATTTGGTTCGAATCGTGTTAAATAATACGTTCTTTTATTCTAACGCATCAACTTATTAAAACTGAAACATTTGACCCATGTAAGAAAACTGTCCATTTGAGTGGAAATAACCAATTTGACATCTGTTTAATAAAACTGACTTGCTTGAGCCATTTAGATCTGCTCATGGCAAAGGGTATACGACATTTAGGTGCCTAGTCTAATAGGTGTCTGTGTGAACAGACGAATGGGCATATAAGCGGATATGGGCAAAAGCGGTTACCCAAATAAGCGCATAGGATAGTTGTAATTTCGGCCTAATGTTATAGGATAGGGAAAAGAATATTGCAAACCATATTTGCAGGTCGGTAAAGTTTTCTATAATATTTTATTCATCCAATCAGTTTATAACATAAAAGTGAATCACACAGACTGTTCACAAAGTAAGGGGCTCAATCCAATCACAATTGACAAACAAAATAGACATCTCATGTTCTAAAGCAGAGGAAAATTAGGGGGACCATCAAAGTTGGGGAAAAGTTTTTACTCACATTTGTTTTGTAAGACCACAAGGTGTGGTTGCCGCCCCTTGCTTCTTTGCCGGGCCACCACGTAGTTTTTTTTTTTTTTTTTATAAAACTCGATTCCAAGAAGGGTAGCCCCGGCATCATCGGCAAAATAATGCCTCTCTTGCCGCCCCCAAGCCCATGCCGCCCCAGGGGGGTGGTGTAGCGAGGGCCGGCATAGCCATGCCTCTCCTATGCCGCCCCCCACACCGGATGGTCTAACTGTATAGAACCATTTATTATTTTTTTTTAAAAGGTGGACAGTGTTTACTGGCCAACCAAACCCAACGTGACCCAACCCGAATCTGTCTTGACCTCAACTCCTCAAAAATATGACCTAGCCCACATCAACACGACCCGTTTAAACCCGAATCTATCTTGACCCTTTATCCAACCCGCCCACCTCAACTCATCAAAAAACCTTATTTAAAACAAAACAAATGAACAAACCTTTTTTTCCTAATATTACCTGCCTAATGTGCATGGGCCGCTCCCCCAATAGCAGAACATATGGATGCCAACTCTGCTTCACATTCAGCAATCGCTTGCCTTAACTGACCCTGGCTTCTGTTCGCTAAATCGACCTTTCTCCTATACACATCTAGACACTCTCTTTCAAGCTCCAACAACATCTTGTCCTTCTCAACATCACACTCACCAACCTCATCCCAAATTATCTAATTCCACAATTGAGACACAAAAGCTACCCATATTTAGTTAATCTTAAAACCCTAGGATTCATTAAAAAATATTTTAAAAAAAATACCTGAAGTTCATGAAGAAGAGAACCACATGTTGTTTCCACTTGCATTAGTGGATCTTTTGTAGGAGTAGTCATTCTGAGAGAGGCAAAAAAAAATTAATAAATCTGTCACACAAACACAACAGTTAGTTACGAATCACACAAAGGCCATCTTAATTTATAGAAAATATTAATAATTAAAAAAAATCCCATCAGTTCAAGATCAAAAACTGAAAAACATAATAATTAATCAAACCCTAATATAAACTGAAAACACAAAAAGGAAAGATAATAAAAAAGAACGAAAGATCTGAAAGACAAACCTGAAAGGATATATACTCTATTTTTTTTAACATCAGGTTAGAGACGGAGATGGGCATGAGATGAATGAATTCTACTTTCTAGGGAGGAAGTTGAAAGGAAAAAGGGGAAAGGGGGTGGTTGTGCTGGTGGAAAGAGAATTGCTGGATGCTAGAGAACATAACACGTTTGTTTGCTTGAGTACACTTGTACAACTCTCTTTAACCCACATAAAAAATGATTTTAACAAAAAAGGCGCCTAACAAACTCGAACCCGGGCAGCTCACGTAAATAAACAACACCCACACCACCCGATCTGAATACAATTTGGTAAACATATTCAAAACATTCCATATAAATACCATAATAACCACTGAAGAGATGCACTATTCATCAGCATTGCTAAATTAATATATAGGATAATAATACACTATGTGAAATCAATAAAAACTATAGTACGTGTATCTATAGACACATGTATTAAAACACAATGTGTGAAATCACTATGACCTATAATGTATTCACTAGTGAGTAGTGAACCATTTGCTTCACTAGTCATTACATGTATTGGATTCACCGTTACTATTGCTTTTTAAGCACAGATAAAACTAGTTGAATGTACAATTGTAATTAAACAACACATACACATATGCGGATCAATAGCATTTCAAAGTCTTTTTAAAGTAAAAATATATAGAAATACCATTATTCCTTTTTCCCTGTTAGCCCCAATAAAAAATTAAATAAAAAAAGAAAGAAACCTTATTTTCGATTTACTAACGTTATATATTATAAAAGTAGACTTGTTGAATTTATTTAATCATATAGATCAATATTACCAGACAGAGGCTCTTTTTTCATCTTTACT
The DNA here is from genome assembly GCA_030844895.1 of Ambrosia x helenae. Classification (NCBI taxonomy): domain Eukaryota; kingdom Viridiplantae; phylum Streptophyta; class Magnoliopsida; order Asterales; family Asteraceae; genus Ambrosia; species Ambrosia x helenae. The sequence goes on along the minus strand of JAUTDX010001624.1, from coordinate 28,484 downwards.
CTTCCAAATGTGTAACGTATAATATAACTTATAAGGATAAGAATACTTGGTATTATAAGTATTGTTTTTTGCAATAGTGACAAGCGAGTTTAAATAATTCTTTAGTAAAATTGTTTGTTTGACTTAATGGAACGTAGCTAATATTTTATAAGTAAGAATATTATTTTAATATAATCCAAGATGTTTTGATGTACCCTTTGAAATTAAAATCAACCCATGATAAGGACTATGATCGAAATATAAATATTACAATTTTACAATAAAAAATGTGTCATAGTGAATACTTATATTTTATCTTTTAACAGTTTGTTTAGAATAAAATATACAGTCGGAAGATATTCCCATCGTATTACCAATTTTTCTTCAATTCCTAGATTAATAAAAGGTAAATATAACGATAGCAAGTAGACAAACAACAAACTGTGTCGTCATCTCCTTTTGATAAGGTCAAATGCTCACCACACTCAAACACACATCAAAACCCGACTTCAAATATCAAATGCTTAATACGCTTCTAACAGCTGTATAAATTTAATTAACACTAAATTTTTTAACAACTTTAAAACAGTATCTATCTATTAAATAAACCAAAGCTTAAAATCTCACAAGGCACTCAAAGAGTACAATCTCCCTTTGAGTATGCCATGTGACATGCCAAAAAATATATATTTCTCGTGCATGGCACATGCGTTTTGCTCCATGTTTTTCAGACGCTAATAACTTTTTTATACACCAAATTAACGAGCATTTTATTATATTTCCAACGAGTATCATAGTGTTATACAAAAAACGAAAAAAGAAAACGACTTTTATGTGGTGATTATTGACGGTACTTAAATTATGTATGTATGAAGAAAACAGTCGGGAAACATGAAAAGATAATTGATTGTGTATCCATAATAAAGATTGAACATGTATGTCATTCTTTAACAAATGCTCACATTACACATTAGAATCGTCTATCATCATTATCATGACATATCATTTGATACCAAATTCTTTACAATTTTTTTCTAAAAAACGGTCTATTACTCATATTTTGTCACATCATATGGAATTTGCTATCCCAGTATCCCGGGACGCTCCCGGGGATAATCTAGTTATAATATCGTTAAGATATAAAATATGTTAATATATTTGCTTTCGATAAACATTTATTAGATAGATTTTATGATAAAAATTTTTAACGGTCAACGGTACACACCCATAATAAAGCCTCACACCCTTCAGGTCCGGTCCCCCCCCCCCCCCTCAAGGTCCAGCCCCTCATTTTAGAATAACCCTACTCTGAATGGGATTCAAAACTGTGACCTCCCAGTAAAGGAACCCCACAAAGTAGGTAGACCTTTCCACATCCATTGCAACCACTAGGCTACAACATCATTGGCTTATGATAATTAAATGAATTTCACCTAACGTGACATAGTATATGTAAGAAAAAGGTTTATAATTAATCATTTGTTTGTTTGTTTTTTAACGGCTAATTTCTCTTTTCTTTATTTTTACCTTGCTCAGAATTTAAACCCGAGTCTTTATCTAAAGAGGCTTTGCTTCTTACCACTGAGCTACAACCCAAATCGCAATCATTTCTTTGTTATGGGGAAGAAAGCAAAAGATATATGATGATGAATCTTATGATTAGTTAGTTGTTTTTAGTGATGAGTTGGTTGAAAAGGTTTGATGCGTTTTGTTGACGAGTTTAAGAAGATAAGGAGTAAAAAAGAGGTAACATGATTATGAATTCTATGGATATTAGTGGGCTCAATCTCAAATCTCAAAGGGCTTTTTGCTTAACTTTCAAAATTCCAATATTTTGTTGGAGAATAGTGAGCAGCAGCAGCAATAATGGGAAAATCTTCATGTCACACCCCAACCGATGGCGGAATACATCGATGCGCGACGTAGTTGAACCATTCAGCACTTAATCATTCAGCCCTCTTAACTATTCATACCTCTTAATGATTCAGCACTTAATCAACCAAACAGACCATAAGTTTCATCTTTTGGTAGTGATAAATAAATTTGCATTCTTGATTACATTAACTATATATGTAATTATATTACCATCTATGATAACTGGTCTATTATTACTGCTTTGACCTTGAATCTATGATAGCATGCCCCCGTTGCGACCCAAACCAAATTATAAATGATTTTAAGGCTGTGTAGAGAATTAAGGCCACTCGCAATTTATCAGACCCACTTAGGAACCATGTCTACCAAAACACCCACACCTCCTTCAGGTAACGGCGTAACGCCCAGCCTTCTTTACACCCTCTATGCCCCACCAGCATTGTGACACCCTAGAAGCGCCCCACCGCCTGCAAAAGTGGTGCCCATCTGCGATGATGTAGCCGTTAGTGTGGATGGGGCCCCACTGCACTCGGTCAAATACCGAGTTTAGCACAGCCTGTTACCTGATCCACAAGCCTAACCTTTTTTTTCTTTCTAATTCATGCAATTTCCGCACAAAACCATAACCCTCAACCCCTACCTGCACGCACTTTGATTTACACGCTTAACCATATGTGACACATTATCATGTAAAACTTGCCATCTTTGAACCAAAAAACAGCTGTACAACTAGGTACAAAAGCAGCTGTATAAGGCACGTTCAAATTGTCAAACCGTGAAACTTATTTTAACCCAAACCAAAACCAAAACCAATACACCTCTAAATAGGTCCTTGTTTAACCAAACCGGTAATAACACAATACTGGACCTGAACTGCCAGTCTAGCTTACGTCATGTTCAAACTATTAATATTCGAGAACCAAAAGTTCCCTTAAAATCCAAAACGAGAATTATCAAAGGAACAACAAATTTACATACAATAGTAGTCATTGTGCATCAAATTCGAGCTTAAATACTCCACAATCAACACTATTAACAGCTCCCTTGCCGCGAATCAGGGAATCATCGGGCTTTTTCAAACACAATAACTTTAGATTGTGACGAAAAGCGGGCCGAAAGCATACAATATATAAAGGACTTTATTTACAAAGGCGTCGATAATGGCATCTAGAGAAGCTCCCATTCCGACTCTAGTGGGTCATCAGATGCTAACTTATTTGCTTTTATGTTTGTTGAAAGAGCGTGTGCAAGTGGAATCGCCTCGTCACATTTTATGTTCGTTTCTGAATTGACAATACTACATTGTGCAGCAAGTTTCTTGTACTCCTGTTTCCTTGCGGATTTCTTTTTCAACGAAAATGCGTTTTGAATCTTTTTCTGCAGGACAAATAATTAATCAAGAAAATGTAGCTTCAACACGCATTCCAAATAAAGGATGGATTAAACGCAATACGCAAGGGTATTCACTAACAGGTTCAGTCGTTTTTTGCCACTAGCTACAAATATGCAAACAAACAGCCAGATTAAGTGGGTCGGCCAGACTGGCCAGTTTTAGCGGTTTGGAACAGGTTTTTTTTCTCAAAAACATTGGTTTGTATCAAAAAATTAAAATGATAAAAATGTTTCATGAAAACAATACAAAACTGAATCCTACAATAAATGGAAAAATAGTTAAAATAACTTAAGTTACAAAGCATCAGCCGGTTCGTTGTTATCGGTTATACTGGCAAAACCGAAATGATCTCACCCAGCTGAATTGCTTAATAGTATGGTTTCAACTTTTGAGTACAGAGTGGGTACTTATCTATTTATAAAAAATTAGTGTCATTTGGGGAATGGGTCGCAAATGTTATCTCTAATTTTCAAACATGCTCAGATAAAAAGAAGGGACTTTAACCTTGTATGACCGTCTTATTTCTTCTTCATGGTTGTCAGGACAATAATCATTTCCATCCACTAAAACACAAGTTTCCTCGAAACCTGATTCAACCTCATGTCCAACAGGTTCCACGATTTGTAAGCTAGCATCATTTTTAGTTTCCTCTCCTAGATCTGGATTGCAATCTGTTGAAGTTCCTATATAATTTAAAAGATATCAAAATCCAAAAGATAAAATAAAATAGCTTTGTGGATAAGGTCATGTATATGTCAATGATGTCCAAGAAAGATTTGAAAGTTGTTTTAACGTGGCAATTGGCCTCTTATTTCACAAGCCAAAATTATCAATTAGGTCAGATATGATTAACTGATTATTAATTGCATTGCTCCAACAATATTTTGACCTTTTGAACACATTTGTGTAGGAGGTTTTATGCATTAAATTTATACTGTGGACGACTTTCGAATTAGTTGACATGTTCAACCCATTTTCTTCTAAGCCTTTTTTTTTAATTTTGTTTTAGCAGTTTTACTTTTAAAGAGATAAAACATAACCCTGGATCAACTTGTTCGTAAAATAATGCATAAAAACTGCCCCTTCTATGAGTGAGGACCAGTGCAATGGGGACGAACAAGAAGAATGAAGCAAGGAGATGAACATGAAAGCATTGTAGCCAAAGGCGCTCAAGGCGTTCGGGTAGGCACAGCGCAGCCAAACCACTTTGCGGCCATCATGCGCTTTAGCAATATTATGACCAGATTCGTGTCAAAATCCGGTCTGAACAACTAAAACTTCTCTGAAACATTCAAAAATAGCCATGAACCAGCCTAAACTAGCCAAAACCAGCCTAAAACATGTCTACAACCCCTAAAAATGGTCCATTTATATGTGTGCCTTTCCTGAAAGAACTTTTGCTTTTATGCGCCTTGCGCCTAGACCAAGGCCAAGGCTCATCCTTTGCGCCTTGAGTGCGCTTAGGTCCTTGAACTACGTAGTATTAAAAAACCAGAAGACTTAACATATTACATAGTAGATAACTAAATATATGTGTTCGGCTGTTCGCCATTAAAGGAGAGGGTAGATACAAGAATCACAGTCACGAATACTTCCAGGTGATCTAATTTGGTAACATAACTATGACGGGCACCTTTAAACTTTGATATGCAGACTTGAAAGACAGAGTATATAATACACAAGTGAGGCAGAATGAATTGGTGTACCTGCATTGCTTGTATGAGGCCGGAAGATCTCGTTACCAACAGATTGATCACACGTGTTAGCACTAACATTTGAATCTATCTGAGAGAGAGATGCATGCCTGTTATCTTCACATGAATCTGCAATCAGAAGCAAATCAATATAATGATTGAAGATTGAAAACTACTCTTCTGGATGCAAATATGCAATCTGATATATGACCAGGTCGCTTTGATATGGAAACTAGATGCATATTGCAACAGTTATGTTAGGCCACACAGTCGCACACGAAACACAGCCCAAGTGGGTTGCTTCTAGGATTTATAAATTTATTTATATATGTAGTTATGCTATTGATAAGTTATAATATTCCCATATAAGCAATTATGCTATTTCCTTAGTTAAGATATTCTATATATAATAATATAAGTAAAATTAGGGGAATAAGTAACGTTTGATTTGAAAATGAACTAGCGTTAAATTTATTGTTATCACTTATCAGAAGACAAGGCAGCCTATTAAACATTGGTTTTAAAAAGAGTGAAGTGCTTTGATGCATTTAGGTACCAAAATTCGAGGCGAGAGCTTCACATACACGATGTGTTGCTCTATGTACAACCAAATAAGCGTTGTGTACAGCCAGAAGCTGTGTCTCTCTCGTCTCTTTACCATATTAGCCATTTTATCAAATAAAACATTCATAATTTGGTCATCCCATTGTTTTTACATATCAGCCTCTTAGCTCTTACAAGCCCTAAGTTTGACCAATTTTATAAGGCAACTCACGCCACATACACGCTATTTAAAACCAAGATTGAAAGCACATTGCCTTGTACTTTGCTTGTATATCCTTACTTTCAATACCGTTCGGTCTTGCATGTTATTTTACTCAGGTGTCCCACATTATCTACAATTTGCAACTTGTGGTAGATGAACTAATAAAGTAACTCATCCATCCCCCAAATGTTACGCAATTCTCTGTTGTACGGTGTTATCCCATAGTATCTACTTTAATTGAAAACCAAGAGTTTATAAAAGCTACCTGTGTTAGATACATCTCCATCAATGGACTGAGAAGTTGATGTATTAGAAGTAGCCTGCAATGCCACCTGAGAAATCAGCCGACTACTTTCACATGTACCTGCAGCACACAGCAGATAACATGAAAAATGATGAATTATTTGAACATGACAAAAGATTAATTTATGAAGAATTACCTTTACGTTCTGCTCTTAAGATATTGCTAGAGGAGATACGTCTAGATCTTTTCACTACCTTTGCACTTGATTTGGTAAATACAGTCTTGGCAGGGGTTTCGCTTAATGCGTGCATGGCAATCTCGTCACAATTTTCTTCATCTTTATCACTTATTTCCCAATTAAACGACGCAGCAGACCAGTCTTCCCAAGCATCGTTATTGGAATTTGATTTATCCTCGGAAATACCCTTGACACGAACAGGGTTGATACTGATAGCATCTTCCTTGATGTTTGATATTGGTTTCTTGTGTATTCCAAACTCGAGATAAGGGTTAAGTAACAAGTCAGCACTGGCAACTCTAGAGAGATCCTTTGATGATGGAGGAAGCAGATCCTGCATGACATCAGAACAGAATCTTTTCATACCTGCGCCGACAGTCTGGACTTGATTTTCAACATATTTAGCTGTTTCCTGAGAGGCAGTTACACAAGTTAAGTTACTAGGGAGCAAAAGTGAAAGAAAAAACTAAAAATTTGAGGCTCAAGCAATTATGAGGGTGTTTGATAGTGTGTAATAAAGCAGAATGTAGAAATTAGAAAGAGATTCAATGAACAATGCTTGGCAAATCCAATTATTTAATTGAAACCAGAGAAACGACCAAATTATTAGGTTATATAAACAAGACCAAAAATTCTCTCAAGTTAGATTAAAAGAGGGGTGCATTTTACCCTTAACTTGCTACTTTTCTTAAAGTTGGCATGAAAATGTTTAACCAAAACTGTATAATTTATCCAATCACTGAAAACCGAGTATCGCGATTTGCAACTTCAGTCTTCAGATATTCATTTCCAATTGAAAATTCAAAATTCGACCTAAGGCTAGTGGGTGTGGAGACACCCAAAATGGGATGTCTCCTTGCCACATAGGATGCCACCTAGGATGGGTGTGGAGCCAACCCTCCCCCCTTTTATTATTAATTAATTAATTTTGCCACATTGAATGATTATTGGCCAAATTGATTGCACATTGAAGATTGTTGGCCGTCCATATGTCCCGAGAGAGACATGAGAGACGGAGACATGGGAGGGGTGGTGTTTGGGACGGGGACGGAAGTGAGAGGGAGTGACACGGAGGTGGGAGACGGACCACACCCATGAGCCTAAGAAAAACATCAGAAAACCAATGATTGTCAAAGCTGCATCCCAAAGACTTAAACTTACACTTTTCACAAAAGGAGTTAGGGCCTATGATATTTATAGGTTACAGTTCTCATTTCTTTTATTCCCTTCATTTATAGGATCCGACCCCACTATCTACCTACAAACGTCCAATTTTTCAATAGTCAAAGTATTTAGAGTGTTACTAGCCTACACAAATATAAAAATCACGAACGGATCAAGGAAGAAAGATAACTGGTTATACCTGAGACATAGCTTCTTCAACCTCCAAACACATTGCTTCAAACTTTTGATATATATGACCAACCCATGCAATACCCTTAAGATCCATGGAATCCATGTTTCAACTTTATCAGAATTCAGAACAAGAAAAAACCTTTATGTGGCTTTGCTTAATAAACCTTCAAGATAGTATATTAGTACCTGTGAAAAAAAAAAATGTTTGCTTCAATCAAAAGGCTACAAATTTGCAACAAGCAGAACAGCCATGTGCATATCACTAACTAGTAACTACCATGTGGAAACAATAAATTCAAACTAGTTCGTTGACTTTCCGTTGTATATTTTCCCGACAATTATATCCTTCCTTCCTCCCTCTTAACAAATAATTAAATCAGTATAAACCCCATTTCCAGGTTCGAGAATATAAACGCAACTTTAGCAACATCAATTCAGATTCTCTTATTTACCCTTACATATATGTACTAATAAGTTGAAGCCACTCTACTTCAGGCCCGAATACCGAACTGATCCGTATGTGTGCATTAAATACACAAAAATATTAGCAACACCAATTTAGATTCTCTTATTTCCCCTTATGTCTGTACACATGGGCGGTTCTTCACTAGGGCCAGACCAGGCCTCGGCCCAGCCAGTTTTTTCGAGTGTAAATTTTACCGAAAATTTCCGAAATTTTTTTTAATTTTATATGTATTGAGTCCGGCCCTACCAGGTTTTTCATTCAAGATCCGCCACTGTCTGTACAATTTGTTTTTTGACACGTCTGCCGTAATACACTTATAACAAATACACCGCGTACACGACTTTTTAAACTTTTAATACGAAAATTCCACTTCGATCTCTACTTACTTATTCCTTAATCCTTTCTTCTTCTTTTTCTATTCTCCCTTTCACCACAAAATATAGATAGATATATACAAACAGAACATAAGAAACATCATATGATCAAAAAGATACAATTATCACGACATAAACACATAAACATCACAAAAATTAGGTCAAATACACGATCACCGATGACAGGCTCTACATAACAAGTAATAGCAACCGGAAACGATCATATAACATACGAGACATGTGTAACAACAACAACTAACAATAATCGAATTTAAAAAAAAATAAAAATAATAATAATTGAACATACTTTGCAAACATATTATGGATGATGAATAGATTAGATAATTGTGATTGTAGAAGCAACTTACGGTTGTGCGATGAAGGGAAGAGAAACCCTAATAAGGTGGCGGTGAAGGGAAAAATAGAAGGGAGGGAGGGTTTTAGGGGAAGAGTTTGAGTGAGGGAATCAGAGACGTACATACGGAGATAACCATGGTTTGGTTTTGTTTAGTTTGCGTTTCGTCAACACCATCTTCTGATTATTATTACTTGTGCACGTGTTGGATTTATATACCACCCTTCTGCCCAAAGGTTTATTTTATTTTAACGATACATTATACAGCTAAAATACTAAAAAACTCCGAAGATGTATTTTCTACCCTTGTCATCAAAATTCAGGTGGGGTTTATGGTTTTGGTGTTTTGCCCGTAGACGTTTTTGGTGTATAGTGTCTCTAACTTCTTACTAGTGGACGTTTTGATATTGATAAAAGTTCTTTGCCATTAAAAAAAAACCACATACACACAGAATGAGTGAGTGACGCATGTATAGAGAGAGGTGGCATCGTATGCAAAGTCAAAACCTCAAACGAGAAACGAAGTATATGAAGTTGTACGGGTAAATGACATGGCATCGTATGTCTTGTTCTTTTATAGGACGGAAGGATATGTGCGTCATTTTATTTTTCTTCATGTTATCAGTGGGTTAGGATAACGTACACAGTGGAAAAAATACGAAGTTGTATGAAGAATATCAAATAGAATCCGATTGAACTTATTCAAGCGGCATTGAAACCGTCTTATTGAACCCTACGATCTTAGTTTTTAGGTGTTTTCGAATTTTAGCTTGTGGTTTTTAGAATTTATGTTATATTATTGTGTCCTTTATGTTATATTTTTATGATTCATTGTAACTTTTTTCTTTGGCATTGTGTTATATTTATCGTCATTGTGTTATATTTTGTGACCCATTATGTTATATTTCGTGATCTATTGTGTTTTTAGTATCATTCTCACACTTCTCCTTTTTTCACACTTTCTAGGATAACTTGACCTGTTATTAGTGTATTATTTGTTGTCGTTGGAATTAAAGTTTCTTATTACTGATTTAGCTATGGATTTTTTTAAGGCTATCTACAATATTTTACGTGGTTTTTGTATATCATGTTACATTGATTCATTTGCGTTTTTTATAATCTATGCTAACAACACACCAGCAGAGGATATAATAAATGGCATATAGTTGGGATATGATATATCTCTATCATCCTGTAAAAAGTATGTGAACCAGATGTACCTATAATAGGTGCGAAGCACTCCAAAGATGAAGTGAGTGTAAAGTATTTTGTTTGTCCTAAAGAGAAATCCAAACCAAAGAAGTATAAAAACAAAGCAATGAAAAACAAGTTTAAATCATCAATTCATAAAAGTTGTCAAATGCAATTAGGTCCAACTATATTTGCGCGATATATGCAATCATGTGTGCTACACGTGAAGCAAAACTCGTCATTTTAAACACCCACCCCCCCCCGGGTCCCCCGTCCAAAAAAAAAAACAAAATGCTAACTTCATAGACATCGTGAAACCCGGGTCCTTATACTTATGGTAAAGGAAATTTTTTATTACACAAAAGTTTGTTCCCTTCATAAACCACAATAGTATATAGATCTTACTTGATTCCTTTTCCCGTCTTCTTCTCACTTCGCAACACTTTCTCTTGATGACGATAGCAAATTTCTTAATCATCATCATGGAGCTTACGATTGCAACTCCTCGTCTCTGAATTACATCGATGATTTAGATTTGACTTATTGTCTTGATTTGAATATTACGATGATTTTGGGAAATAAAATTTGTCTTGTTGATGTATCATTGTCTTTTTTAATGTTTTTTTTAGTATGCAATCACGGATGAAAATTCTAAAAGAATGTTATGTTATTCGGGGCCATTGATCTGACTAAAGTAGCACGAATTGTTATATCATTTTATGGCTCTCTTTTTCGTTAGTAGTATGTAGAGGTCATTTATTTTTCATGCGTTAAAAGTATAAAGTTAACTCAAACTTCAAAATTTTGATGCATTGTTATAATGGCTTTGACGTGTACCAGAAAACCCAAGAAAACAACGAATCAAACTAACAAAGTTGGGCGCCCCTTGTAGTGAGTTAGCCACACCGTTGTCTATGTGGTGGATCAAAGCGAACTATATCGATAAAGCAAACGTAAGAAACTTGATGCAATGTTGCAGTTAATTAAAACACATCGTTGTATACATGTACATCAAGATGAAACATGAAAAAAGTTTGACGTCATATTGTAACGGGTTAGATATACTTCTTTTGAATTTATATAGTTTTATGTGCACACATACATGATACACCTTATAAAGTTTTAGTGGTTAACTACTTAACTATATTGTTGGTTAGCCTATCCATATAGCTATTTATATATACAAACACACTAAACTTATGTTGGCCAGTGGCATGTACGCAGAACTATGTTTGGCACATTACATCTTATTCTTCAAAACATACTACAACAATGCATCAAACAGGCAACGTTTGCACGCGTCGTCAAACGTTTTTGGCACACTGTTAAAAGTCCGTGCCTCAAACCATTAACATGGTTTAACCAAACTTGCAAAGTTTAAGCATTGTTGTTTTAGTTTGACGCACTCTTACAAACCTTTGAATTGTACATCATATAGATTTCAGGGTGCTTCATTATGAAATCCTTGAAAAAAAGGATACATCGAAATATAGCTGCTACACCAAAACTAGGCGCAAAGAACCAACGCGTTGGCTAGGTAAGCGCCCTGTAGTAAGAGGAGTAGTTATGAAACCTGGAGACCATCCACATGGGGGTGGTGAAGGGAGGGACTCAATTGGTAGAAAAAAACCCACAACCCCTGGGGTTATCCTGCACCTGGAAAAAGAAGTAGAAAAAAACCGCTCGCACGGGTGCTTCACTCTAAGGCGGAACGCTCCCCTACCGATGTATTTTTACATCCCACAGCTTCGGCAATTGGAGAAGAATATGGTCCTTGGGTTCCTTTTATTGGAACTATATTTCTATTTATTTTTGTTTCTAATTGGTCAGACGCCCTTTTACCTTAGAAAATCATCTAGATTTCCTGGTGGTGCAGTGTATTTTTTTTTTAAGAAAAGTACTTGCCTAAAATGTTTGTTGAAAACCGTATTTTGCATACTTTTAACTTCCTAGGGGCACGTCAAAACAAAATCAAATAGACTTGCAAATGACGTAAAATATTTTGAAAAAATTACAGAAATGGTCCTTTATGTTTACCTGTTTTTTCATTAGGTGTCCTTAAACTTCAAAAGTGATGATAATCGTCCTTTATGTTGTAAAATATTTCAAGTCTCGTCCTTTAGCACTAACTTGGTTAGATTTTTTGGTTAAGTTTGGTCATGTGGACCCACATGAGGGCAAAATGACAGTTATGCCCTCATCTCTATCATCTTTTATCACCACAACCACTTACATTCTTCAATAACCACCACTACCCCCACCACATCCACCACTAGGCCACACCACCACCTCTACCACCAACCTGCAACCACCACCACCAAAAACCTGCCTTTAACCTAAAGCTCCCAAATTTCATCAACAGCAGAGAGAGGTAACCGAGAGACAAATGGAGGAGCTGGAGGACCTCCGGCCACCGCCTACGGCGGAGCTCCGACAGATACACCCAACAACGACAACCAATACACACACCCACCCAACCCTCGTAACCTTCACCCTTCACCGATAACCCGTATCCACCTTATTGTACAAGAGATCCCGAGGAGAGAGAAAGAGAGAGAAAGAAATCAGTAGAGAGAGGGACACAGAGGAGGAAGACGACGGCCCTGGTCATCGGCCGTCCGGCTCCGACGACAGATAAGAAGAGAGCAGCGGGTCCAGGTCAGGTAATCGGTTAGCACTAGTATATTATAGGAGATAGTGGCTCAGATCTGTAGTAAGGAGTACGAATGACGGTTAGCTATTGTTGTTATAATAGTTGTTGATGCAGGCGGCTAAGGATATTAAGTCAAGGGAGGATCATGGTGGTGATGTCTGATAATGGTGGCGGTGGTATTAGGATTCCAATTAAATTGGTATATTGCAGGAACCTTGAGGTTGGTTACATAGCAGAGGAAGATGACGAGTCAAAGGTGTTGTTCAGGAGCAACCCAGCTGGAGCTCTGCGCTGACGACGGTCGGCAGCGGTGGCCGGATACCTCCTGGTCTCTTTCTCTTCCTCTAGTTAGTCTCTCTCTCTCTCTCTAGTTTCCTCTGTGTGTGTTGTTTTATCAGAGAAAATAGGTGGGGCTTGGGTGGTTTGGGGTTTTTTTATAAGGAGGTGGGTGGAGTGGTGGTGGCAGGTGGGGCAATGGTGGTGATGGTAGATGATGGTGGCAATGGTGATGGGTGGTGGTTGTGAAGAGGTAGAGAGAGAGATAGAGAGAAGAGGGAGTAAATTGTTTTTTTTTAATTTTGGACCAAAAGTATAAGTTAATTACACAACTAGTCCCTAAAAGAGTAAAAAGACAAATTTACCCTCATGTGCAATGCACATGACTGGATTTAACCAAAAAAATCTAACCAAGTTAGTGCTAAAGGACGAGACTTGAAATATTTTACAACATAAAGGACGATTCTCATCACTTTTGAAGTTTAAGGACACCTAATGAAAAAACAGGTAAACATAAAGGACCATACTCCTAATCCACCTTTATTAACTAACAATATCTAGACCTTGCATGATTTTAACTTACACATAGCAAAACGGGCGGGCTGGGTCGGGTCAGGTGGTGGGTCAACACGGGTCGAGGTCAAAACAGGTCAATTCAGAAAAAAGGGTTGTATTGGTTAGGGCAGAACGGTTTCGGGTCGAAACGGGTCCGGGTCAATTTTTAACCATCCAACTTTAGTACATGTCACATTTAAATAACCTTGTATGTTTTCAGATAAATGACACTAAAATCTAAAAAAAAAAAACTTATGACGAGAGCTCAAAATTTGTTGTAGTGAAGTTACTCTAGTTTAAATGAGAATTATTCTAGTTATTCGTAAATTTAGTATGATACAACCTATTTGTATTTAATTGTATATGATCCTAACACTATACGCATGTATGGTATTTATATATGTATTAATTTGGAATGAAGAATCACTGTTCATCAACAGTGTAAGGGTAATCAAGTAACTTAACTAATAATATTGATGGGTATATTTGTAAAAATCATAGGCAGCCTCATGATGACAAGTTTTTTTTCATCCGCCACGTTAACCAACTTGATAATAGGTGTCTTTCCCTGCTTTCATTAAGACACTATCCCTCTCACCATCCATTCTCTCTCTATTTGATCCATCTGTATATCTCTCACTACAAACAAAATCACACACCCATTCACAAGACAGAGAGAGACGAGAGCGATGCCGAGAGAAACCGATGGTCTTCCCAAGCACGGCGGAGATATGGCGGTTCAACCAATACCTGCTTGGTTGTTTTGGCGACTAACCAAGCACATTGATTTGCAGGTTTTAGAGACAATCCAGTACCGACAATAGGTTCGTAATGTGATTTCGTTTTGTGGAATTGAAAACTAAGAGTGCATATTTGTTTGCAGGTTTTCGAGACAATGGCAAGGTGGAGTTCTTTTTTGTAGCTTCGGTTCTTAGAACATCGACATGTTTGCATAGATCGGAGACTTCGAGATCTAACCAGAACATCTTGGTTGGGCACATGGAGACGAGATGGGAGCTTCGTACAAAGATCAGCCTTCATGCAATTGCAAGATCGTTGCATCGAATCTAGAAAACTGGTGAAACAAGATCAACACCGCCTACCAAAGAAAAAAAAAAGAACTACGCCGCCTACCGGAAAAACAAGAAGTGGGAGAAGAGAGGGTAGCCGGTGATGTGACGGTGGCGATTTGGTTGACCATGTTTACTTAGTTTTGTCGGCGGCAGCAGATGGGTGTGACAGTGATGGAAGAGGTGGTTGTAGGCTTGTAGCGGCAAATATAGTGTCGGCGGTGGGAATAGTGGTACGTTCCGGTGAAACTGTGGCGACGGTTGCTTTTTTAGGTGGGTAGGGAGAGATACTATTTTTTTTATGTAAATTTGGATTACAGATGTGATAGAGTATACAAAATTGTATTTAACTGAACTTTAGAATGTATGATCTACTTTCATTTGTTTAATTTAAGTAATCACTTTTTAGCATCTATTTATTTACTGAAGTTGGTATATATTTCCGTAATGGCCTTGAAAAAAAAATATTTTTCCTATCACCTTATTGAATATAGAGGATGCTTATTTGTGTATATACGTACGTACTTAAAAACGAGCTAACTTGCACCAATGATAGGTTTAGATGAGGTTTTTCTTTTTATAAAGTTTATGAGAACATTATTTTTTAGGGGTGTTGGCGCGCCGCAACGCGCGCGCTGTGAACAATATAGTTATTATATATATATACAATTTGTAACTTTCTTTGTGAGGGACCTGTACTGTTTCTCTCAATACAATAGTTTAATGCACGTTCTAGGTTGCCGTACAAGTCGTTTATGCACGTAATTTACTTGCTCAACTGGTCGGTGCCTCTCCTATCTACATCTGTCCGTTTCCATCTCTCTACTTCCATAAATGAAAACCTACTATTAAGCACAACCCCATCACCTATCTCGAGTCTACATCTTCAAGAAAGGACATACCAGATCTAGGGTTAGGTAGATGAGAGGCTAACTTCTGAAGACGCGCCTGTGTGACGCGTCAAACGAAGGTGGCGACAGTCTGGCGGACATGGCGTCGCCAGTGGAGGAAGTGGAGGCGGTGGAAGCAAAGGAGGAGCTGGTGTGGCGGTTGAGATGGATGGTAAGATGGTTCCTGCGCCGGCCTGTGGGCTGATTCAACACCATGTTTACACAGTCTGCGCAGGTGTAATTTTTTTGGTATTGATTTTGGGTGAGGAGGCTACTTTGGCGGTGTTGAGGAGGTTGTGGTGATGGTGATGGTGGAGGTTGTTATGTTCAATCGTCGTCTTCATTATATATACATTTAGATGTTTGTGTCTATGGCAGTGGTAGTGCGTAGGTTTTTATAGAGACAAGGGGGTGGCAGGGTTTTTAGAGTGACAAGGGGATAAGTCGTGATAGGCTTTTAGAGAGAGAGGAGATAGATCGGCTGACCCGTTGAAGCCTCGGATGTAACTGGGTTGCTTCACTACTACAGTCTAGGACTCTAGGACACCCGACCAGGCGAAGTGGTGTAACTGGTGAATGATTTGGGTTGTTTGGTTTTAGACGTGGTGGCGAAGTGGCTGCGATGGTGACGTGATGGTGGTGTACGGTAGAAAGGAGTAGAGAGAGGAATCACTTTTGAAGTAGAGGGGGAAAAAGAATGAGGGAAAGAAAGCTACTGACACACGATAACTATTATATTAAAGTATTTAATAGATGCAGACAACAGGAAATTGCAGCGAATATTTGCAAAAGAGAAAGAAAAGGGAGGCACCACGTGTTTTTTCCTTTCCTTGAGTGTATTGTTATCAACAGTTCATTTCATAAACATGGAGTTACTTATATTTAAAAAAGATTTTAAGACCCTTTTAGCACATGCCTTCCATGTTAAAAGTCCTTTAATATGTGTTTCTTAATGCTTTTCTCTTTTGTGTTTAAAGAATACAATACGTATATCAACGTTATGTTGTAATACTTTATTTGATTAGTTTTCGAGTTGTTATATATTAGCTTATACACATGGTTAGTGTGGGTCGGGACATGAAATCTTTGTGGTTTTAGGGTGGGAGGGATGGTCCATGACGGTCGTGACTATCACCAACACCGCCCCACCAAACCATCACGGGTGCGAGGAAAGAATTTCGTTTCAGCCATCACGGTAGTGAGATGATGAAGTTTGATGGTGTGATACACCATCCTATATATTTAGTGATAAGTGTGATGAAATGATAAAAATTGATGTGGCACAATCTAACTGAGTGTGATAAAATCCACCGTGATCACTGCCCTGCCCACCCTTATAACGCTTAATGTTCGAGTCTAAAATATGTGCATGTAGCGGCACGTGAGAATGAATGGTGTTTATAGTTGTGAACTTAATGACGTCATCGTAACACATATATGTTAGCGTTATCATTGTAATGCGTGTAATGAAGCTAGGTTGTCGACGCGGTTCTGTAGCTTTGTTTCCATCGGGTCAAATATGAGTATCCCGGTTGCCCCCGCCGCGGCAACGCGCGGCGGGTATAAAACTAGTTTATAATAAAAGCTAAACGACCAATTCAGTTTACATGGTCGGTTCCAGGTTCCAAGTTCCAAAGTAGACTGAACCGTAAAACAGCCAAAATGAACCGAAAACCGAATCATTTGGATCTCAAATCTACCAAACCATAAGAGGTAAGGAGCTGAAACCGAACCAAACCAAACCAAACCAAACCAGCTTTTTCTTATATATTTTTATTTCTCAAACTTAAAGAAGATTACAGCCGGTTAGGCCAAACTTTGGGACCAAACTGAAGCGGTTTACATCAGCCGTGTTTTCAGTTCGATTGTTTTAAATGTTTTGGCTCCGGCCATTTCGTTTCTGTCCGGTTTAGTCTCCAGGAAATTTGACTCAAGACATAAAAACAAACCAGTTGCAATAGGCACATCCATTACTAGATCATTAGGTTATGAAGTTGCACACTGCTAAGTACACATATATAACATCAGTTATTAATACTACCACCATATATATAAACACGGAATATACCTGTGCAGCATCTCAACAAAGCGACCCGGCCACCCATTACTGCTTACTACCACAATGGTGCAGAATTCTCCAAAGAAACAAGAGTGTGCATATGCGGCAACGCCATTTTGAAACTGAGATTCCCGTCAACCAACACCTTCTGCATTTCCTCTTCTTCCACATCATATTCATAAACCGATTCTTTCAATAGCTTGAACATCATATATCTACCGTTTCTTGTCATGAACATGGGAACCAGACCCGTTATGTCATAATCCATGTTGATGGTGTACCTTTTGACCCATTTACCTGCACATTCATCAGTCTTCAATGCCCATACCTGAATTCGGTAAACCGTCATCTGAGCTATAAAGTTCAACAAGCCGCAGGTTTCCCATAAGTCTATCGTTTAAACCGGTACTATTAACCGGGGAGCGCGCTTCTAACAAACTTTTCTTCATCTATGTCCATCGAGACAAAGTAATTAATATCATTGTCTCCTGGAAGCCAATACAGGACCCCGAGACTGCAACCGGTTTGTGATGGAAGTCTCTAAAAAGACCAAAGGACGGCACAGTGCAACCCTTCCATGACATTGTCTTTAAGCTCAATATCTCACTGTCTATATGACCCAAGTCATCAAGAAGCAGATGCACGAGTTTATATTCCCGTGCATGATTGCTAAACACAAACCCATATGACTCATCATGTGGTGGAACCATGGTTCCTGGTTTGACTGGAACAAGCTTTCGGGTTGTTGGGTTCAATATTAATAAAGTTCCTGACTTATTTGTTGCCAAAAGTAGACCGTCACACGTTGCTAGAATATCACGGAACCCGCATATGTTTAGATCACAAATCTTGCCCTTTCCATCTTTAAACTCCATCGAACAGAGTTGTCGGTCGCGGTTTTTAGAAGATGATGGCTCAAAGAGTGTAAACCGGTCATTGTTGGCATCAACAGAGAACATCTTTGGTCGGGATTCAGAGGAATGTTTCAGAAAGGTAAGAACCAGTTCACACCCACTTAAATGAGCTTCAACAAAATTAGGACTGTAAATCAATCTATGCCATGCTTTGCATACGGTACTTAGCCTCACGAGGTCTTTTGCAGGAAGCATGAGAAGAATCTTAAAAATCAAGTCATTTGAAAGAGCCGAGACCTCGTTTGCAGTTGCACATTGCTTCTTTGGTATGCAACTCATCGGCTCGTTTGTTATCTGAAACCAAATTCAACAATTATGCCAATAGATGGCCTTTATTTGCTCTTATCTCACATACCTGAAAAGTTACATGGAGCAAGTGTGAAACTACAATCAACACGAATTGCAATAATAAGACAATGATAAGAAGCAGAATCAGTGTTTTAATTAAGTATCTTTATTTATTGGCTCCATTGCTTTCCACTATCTCTCTTCCATAAAATAATAATAATAATAATTTTTATAGAGTTTATAATATTAATAATAATAATGGTTACTGCCCCAGTAGTTCGTATTTCACGTTCCATGTAGTTCCTCGCAGCCAAACCCATGCCTTCCTCTCGTAGGCAGCGTCGGCGTTCTAATTTGGTGGCCATACCTTGCATTGCTGATGCAACACGCCCGTGCCCCTTTAAATTTTTTCACTCTTGCAAATTTGGTATATCAAGCAGCTCTCGGTTGCTTGCTCACCTTAAACGCGACCATTTAGGGTGGGATGACGGTAAGGACGTTTTGCGGGATGCAATTTCTAGGGACCCAAGCCTGTTTGGAGAGGTCGGGGAAGCCTTGCAGAGTATTGATCAGTGGTTGTGTGCACGATGCATGTCCCTGCATGCTCTCAGCAGGGGGTGTCACCACGAAGACGAGTCACGAAGTTCTCCCATACTTCCAACAGTGTCGATGATTTCATTTTGGGTATCCCCAAGCCATGCCATCGGTGTCACAAAATGTTCATAATCTTGAGCCTGGTGGGAGGTTGGTTGTTGATATTGGCCTTTTGGAACAACTTTTCGCTTTGCCGTTAGCGACTGTCAAAAGCATTCCATCCTCTTGTCGGATGGCGTTTGCCCAGGCGTTAACTGGGACCTTGCGCAGAGTTGTGGATGCCCCTGGGTCTGTTGAGTCTTGGGTTAAGCTGTTGTTATTGCCTCGTTGCACTCTACATGTGATACGGCCATCCTCTAGGCAAGAGCGGCGATCTGGGAACCGAAAATCATTACAGTGCAGCAGTATTATGAGGGCTTTAGCTATTTGGAAAGACGGGAATGGGATTGAGGAGCTTGCCGTCCCGCTCCTAACGCAATCTACTGAAGGGTTAGTTAGGAGGCCAAACACCCAGCCTACCTCTGATAACGGGGGCAATGTCAAGCAATGTCTGCGGAAGGTCGCTGATGGCCATTTCACAGCCGCAGTTAAGGTTTTATGCTCCTCCGGGGTTGCTCCATTTGGGGATTCCACCTTGAAGGCCCTGATTGATAAACACCCCGTCACTGATCCCCCAGCATTGCCTAATGTCCTACCCTCTGAGGGTGCCCTCCAGGTTGATGCGGATTGTGTGTTACGGAATATTAAATCCTTTCCTAAAGGGACTTCATGCGGGAGGGATGGCCTTAGAGCTCAACATATCTTGGATGCACTTTGTGGGCAGGGGTCCTCGCCGCCTTCTGATCTGCTATTGGCTATCACCGACGTGGTCAACATATGGTTGGGGGGGCTTTGCCCCAAGGTCCTTGCCGAGTTTATTGCATCTGCCCCCCTGACTCCGTTGCTTAAGCCCGATAATGGGATTAGGCCTATCGCGGTTGGGGGCATTTGGCGAAGGTTAGTCTCTAAAGTCGCTATGCGTAAAGTCGGGAAGGAGATGGCAACATACTTGGGTGATCATCAATTTGGGGTTGGGATTCCCAATGGGGCGGAGGCCATCCTTCACAGCGCGAACAGGTTTCTGAATGCGTTCCACGATAAAGGATCCATGGTCATGCTCACGGTCGACTTTTCGAATGCCTTCAACCTGGTTGACAGGACGATTCTCTGCGGGAGGTGAGCGTTTGTTGCCCTTCTATCTACCCTTGGGTTCGGTTTCTTTATGCCCAACCTGCTAGGCTCTATGTGGGTGATACTTGTATGGGGGCATCCACCGGGGTCCAGCAGGGGGACCCGTTAGGCCCGCTTCTTTTCGCGCTTGTCCTGCACCCATTGGTTCATCTGCTGGAGGAGCGTTGTTCCCTCCCATTTCATGCTTGGTACCTGGATGATGGTACAATTATTGGAGAGGCCAAGGAAGTGGCTAAGGCTTTTGATATCATCCGAGCCGAGGGACCGAATCTGGGTCTCACGCTTAATATTAAGAAATCTGAAGTTTTTTGGCTATCGGGTAACGGAGCGAAACAGAAGCCTGGTTTATTTCCTAGCGAGATAGGGAGACCAAAGGGAGGTGTCAAGCTCCTAGGAGGGGCCGTTAGTCGGGATGAGGGGTATATTAGCTCTTTGGTCGTTAAAGGGCTAAGAAGGCAACGGAACTAATGCTCTCTCTGCAGAAGTTGAGGGACCCCCAAAGTGAACTTTTGTTGCTTCGTTCATGTATGGGCGTGGCCAAACTGTTGTTTGGCCTTCGAACATGTCCACCGGCCATGGCCAATGAGGCTATAACCATTTTTGACAAAGGCCTTCGTGAAGCGGCGGAAGATATTGTGGTTTGTGGAGGGGCGTTCTTCGGGGATTTTCAATGGCGGTTGGCGTCCTTGCCGATTCGGTTGGGAGGGCTTGGTCTTAGTTCGGCGGAGGACGTGTCGGCCTATGCTTTTGTGGCCTCTCGGGTGCAGTCCTGGGACCTTCAAGACCACATCTTAAGGAATAGCGGGTTAGTGGGGATGGACCTGGATTATGAGCTTGCATTGGACAACATTCGCAGCTCTCTCCCGGACTTTGATTTGGGCGGGTTTATGGATAAGGACACCGCCCCCAAAAAACCTCAAAAGATTTTGGCGAGTGCTTTTACCGGTAAAACCCTTCAGACAATGGGATAAAAGTTTGCCATGTCCCCGCGCCAGAAAGCCGTGTTTGAATGCCTTAAAGGAGCGCATGCCCAAGATTTCTTGACTGTCCTTCCCATTGATGGGCTTGGGCAACACATGTCGGCTGTTGAATACCGGGCTATCCTTAAGTATAGACTTATGATTCCCATGTTCCCAGTTGATGAGCCGTGTCCAGTTTGCAAAAAGGCTTGTTTAGATAAATTTGGGGAGCATGCCCTTCACTGTAAGGAGCTGCCAGGATTTAAATACAGACATGACCTTGTCAGGGATGTCTTATGGGACGTCTTACGAAGAGCAGGGATTTCAGCTAGGAAAGAGGCCCGGTTAATTTTTTGACGGATCCACTTGAGGGGCGGTCCACCCTAAGACCAGCGGATGTCCTTGTGTTTGGGTGGGCGCAGGGCAAGCACGCGTGCATTGATCTCACAGGGGTGTCTCCTTTGGTGGGACTTCGGGATTCGGGGTTTGTGGCAGGGCAGGCAGTCTTAAAAGCTGAATCCAAGAAAGTTGACAAACATGAAGCTGCTTGTCTTGAAAACCAACACGTCTTTGTGCCCTTCGCTTTTGACACATTTGGGGGCCTTGCTCCCGAAGCAATACAGTTTTTAGATCGAGTGCAAAGGTGGTGCGGAGTAACTCTCCTGCGGCCAAGGACACAAGCTTTATATTTAATAGAGTAGGCTTTACTATCCAAAAAGGGGTTGCGGCGCAGCTTGTTGCCCGTCTACCCGCGTCTGACTTGTAATTCTTGTTGGTATCGCGTTAATGAAATTGCAATTAAGTATAGAATATCAGTTATATTGACAGAAATAATATTTGGCTACATATTCTATTTTATTTAAGGTCATTGTTAATACACCATTACTTTGACCTTGCTAAAATGAAATGAAAACATTTAATGGAAATACAAGATTCGGTGAAAAATAACCCATTCTAGACACGATTAAGCGAAAGAATAGAAACCGCAATCTAAATTAAAAAAAAAAATAATCTATAACTTATAATAAAAGAATTGAACTTTGATGATGTGGCATTCAATGGAGACCTCAACCCCTCCTTAAATGTGCCATGTGGCATCATGTAGGATTTTTTAATTTTTGAGTTTTTTTAATAAATCTATATATATTATAATTATTTTAGGAAAAGATAAGAATTTAAAAACAAAATTAAATTTTCTCTCTAATGTTTCCTCCCATAACTTTTAAACGTTAATATCTTTTATATACGAGATTTTTTAAAGAAAAACATTACACCAAATTAATGAGCGTTTTGTTATCTTTCCAACGAGTACCATAGTGCTATATAAAAAACGAAGAAAAAAACAACTATTTTTGTGGGGTTTTGTTTTCAAATATATTTTACTCTACTAATAAATCACAAACGATAAACATAACTTCATAGGCAGAGATTCCATTTTTTATATTTGAATATGATAAATTATGGTAGAAATTTGTTTAAAATAAATATTATTATTATTATTCATTAATCATGTATTGACAAATCATTAATTATGTTGTCATATTAGATATTTTATTATGTTATATTAGATATTTCAACCCCGGGACACTCCCGGGATAAAAGCTAGTAATAATAATAAAATCTTTGATAATGATTTATCAGGAGTTATTGACCCGTTTCTTGAACTTCTTCCTTCTCTTTCCAGATTCTGACCGACTCACAAGTCACATAAGAGTAAACCATTCAAGCTATCAGTCCCAAGACTATTAGCCAAAAGGTGTGGCCCTATGGAGTTGATGGCATACGAGAGACCAAACGCACACACAACCACACACACACTGCACAAACATACAAGCTAAACCTCCAATCTAAAATTCTAGATATAATTTAACCAAGGATGAAAAACTGCCAACCTAAAATCAAGACAAGTTTGAAAAAAAAAAAAATACTGTGTTAATAAACTATTTGGTGTTATTGACCCGTTAATTCAACTGTTTCACATACGAGTCAACCATTCAAATTTACCAATACCTGGACATTTAGCCAAAGGGTGTGTCCGAAGGAGTTGATAGCATACGCAGACATAACACACGCAGACTCTGCAATCTGCACATACATACACACTAACCATTCATGGTTCTACAATTGTAAGTTCAATCTTACAACAAAATCATCGCAAACAAAAAAATTATGCCTGTGCCCCCGTAAGGAGTTCATAGCTACATGAGAGATGAGACCATAAACAAATTCTTCCACTTCAAGATTCCTCAATTGTATATCCAACTAACCAAGAGGTGTTTCCTACTACTTCTTCACTATTATCCAAATTCCAACCGATGTCTATATGTTTAGCCATAGGGTATTACTAAGGAGTAATAGCATACGGAGACATAACACACGCACACTGCACGCGGATTCTTAACTGCAAATCCAAGAGGTATTTCCTACTGATTAATAAACCATCAATCACTAATCATCTAGGGTTCCAAAACGCAATAATCACATAAACAGTTTAAAACAAATTAATTAAATCAAGCAAGTTTTAGCCCTTTTAGCAGTGTAAAACACATCAAACATCATACACACACTAAACTAAACTAAACTAAACTAAACTAAACTAAACTAAACTAACTAAACTAAACTAAACTCTTCCAATTCAACATCCTCCAAATCAACATAACCACACACTAAACTAAACGTTTCACAGTCTAATCACAATCAGACAACGTAACAACACACACACTAGATTATATTCAAATCAACATACTGGAATTTAAAATAACCAATTACACAAAAGTCAGGACGCAAACACGCAACAAACTGCACCGCAACCCCTTTTTGAATAACAAAACCGATCCCTACTTAAAAACAAAGGTATGAGTGTTAGGGTAAAGAAAGTACAGCTGGAAATCATAATTAAACGTACATAAATTAATGATCAACGTATGATGATCGGAATGAAAACGAAGTCAATTGATGATTACTCAATCAGATGACATTAATTAATAAAATATTATTAATCGAAGGAGAAGGAGAAGGAGTTATTATGTTATATATATACCTTGGATTAGGATTGAGTGAGGAGAGTATAGAGAGTAGAGTGAGGGTTTGTTTTTGTAGGGGTAACAAACAATTGGGTGATTTATTTGATCGGAAGAATATTCCAAAACAACGACGACAATCATATGTTGAGATGAGTTGTCAATGGCCGATGGGTTAATTACAGGCTCGGTCTTACTCCCCCCCCTCCTTCTATTTTAACACCCTTTAAAGTGTCTTGTTTGGGCCAAAGCGAGTCGCTTTGCTCCCATTTCGAGAAGGTCAATACAAGAGGGCAGAAAAAGCTGAAATTTACCTCAAGCGCATCGCTTTGACCAAAGCGAGGCGCTTTGCTCCCATTTCGAGGAAGTCAGTACGAGGGGGCAGAAAAAAAATGAAATTTAAAAGCGAAGCGCCTCGCTTTGGCCCAAAGCGAGGCGCTTCGGATCAAAATTTTATTTTGGGGTGTTTTTTTGATGTTTTGAATTGGTTTTTTATTTTTTAATATAATAATTTAAAAAGTTAAAAAAAATTTAAAAAACAAAGTAATAACCCTAATCAAACGTCTATATAGCGTTCTCGATTTCCAAATTAATCAACGACTTAAACTTGACATCATCAACCACGTATAGTCAAAGATTTTAACACAAAACAAAGTAATAACCCTAATTATACTATCATTAATAACTCTAAAAGTGGTTTTATTATTATTATTTTTATTCATTACTTCCAGGAAAAATACGACGTTAATCTTCGTTGTCCTGTATCATCTCTTAACATGCTTGGTAACAGAGAGAAATACTTTCTTCTTTTTTGTTGTACAATCTTTGTTAGTTATTGTTTACCTTCCAATCGATTTCAAGTATGTTGTACTAGTTGTGGAAAGAAATCAACAGTCGGATCGATGTGACCAGGTTTTACATCACCATAATATGAAGAACTTGATCTTCGAATGCGGTATGCGAGTTAAATTTCATTAAATAAATGAAAAATGCGAATTAGTCAAACTTTGTAGAGGCCTATGTTCTACGGGAGGTGAGTTGGCAATCAAGGGATCCGCTTGGAGTCTAAAGCTTCGCGTGTCATCTTGGTCGAACTCATGTTGCAACATCGTCTCGTGTGTGTTAGGGTCAGAAATTTTAGGGCTTTTTAGTGGGTTTTTCCAAGACTTCACCCTTGTGCTTTTTTAGTGGGTTTTTCCAATGCTCAAACAACACAGGCAAGTCCTCGTCTGATCCACAAAACAAAACCATAATCTTGAAGTGTTTTACTATAGCCATTTTTACCTGGTTTACGAGGAATGGGTTGAAGGCGTGTGTTGCAAATATAATAAACAAAGATAATAGGAAGAAGATCAGAGATCCAAAAGCAAGTGTGAAGATCAAGATAAAGAAATTAGAAGAAGATGATGAAAAGTGCTCCAACATAACTTGTACCGGCTTGAGATATGAGTTTGATTAGCTTAAATCTCTCCTGATCCATGGTATCCACTTTCACCTGAAGCTTTCTTTTCCTACCCCTGTTTTGAATTAGTATACGGAGAGCAAATAGACGAACATCATTCAAAATTTCAACTTCCCGTTCTGGTGCTTAAGTCCACCAACCTACTTGATCGTTGACAGATATCTCTCCGATAACAGAAGAGTTATCTTCAATGATTCTACGAAACTTGAAAGAAGAGGTACCTTGAAGACTAGATTCGGTGCAATAGGAATTTGAATATTATATGGGTATTACAATAATATTACGTTGAGCAAAAAGTTATGTTTGAAGCCTAGTTCTTTTGGCCACATGTACAGAAAGGTTATAAATGTTCATGTCGTTTCAGGTTGCCTTCATCGTTGACAGATATCTCTCGATAACAGAAGAGTTATCTTCAAATTGATGTATATGTTTAGAGTCAGTAAGCATTTAAAGAATTTAATCTGATATGCTCTATATCAACAAAAATGAGTATCATCAATCTGGTATTAGTGGTTGGAAACTCTGATGACAAAGCTTGTGTTGAGGGATAAACCATTCGGAATGGGTTGAAGGTGTGTGTTGAAACAAGGTTTAGATATGGAGAACATGGAATGAGATTATTTTGATTTTCGTACAAATATTCCCATAACTAAAATTCAGTTGTTTTGGAGAGATATCTGTCAACGATCAAGGCAACATACTTGAATCAATGGGAAGGTAAACAATTCTTGCTCATCATGAGGAATATCTGGTTCAATCCGACTGTTGATTTCTTTCTGCAACCAGTACAACGAACTCAGGATAGGTTGCGCGTTAGCGCCGATCCGATTGTTAAACTGTGACAACCGGTAAATTTCGGTAAACTTTTGACTGGATCATAACCACGTTTCTTATATGTTTAACATATAGTTAAGGTTGATTTTGGTTAAGTTAAGTTGTTACGAGTCCAACGATGTCACTCTTGGAGTTCGTGGACGTCTAGATGTTCTAAAAGAAAGACTGCGCATCTTAACGCTAACAAACTAACATCAGTGAGAATCTGTCAGAATGGACCACACACAGAGTTATTACGCTCATATACGGCACGTAGCTACTGTTGGAAGCCATCAGAATGTGAATCGGCATGAAGAACGGACTAAAACGTAGCGTTTGGAGAATGCGGGGAGTAACGATATGAGACCTGAACATCGAAATGCGTGGTTTAACCCATTTTTACTTTCGAAATAATTATTTACTTTAAATAATATTAATTATTAAGTATCGAAAGCTATCGAGTCGTTTAAATGGAGGAAACGGTAAACGGTTAGGTTAACGCGATTCTAACGGACGCTCTGAAAGAACGCGTAGGATACCGATGTTAATTATATTTTTGCTCGGTTTAACGTTATTTAAGTTTATGAACAAAACCGACTAATTTTTAATAAACTATCGAACCTAAATATAAAACGAGACGTTTATGTTATAACGGGTTCGAAACGCGCGGTGTCTTCCTACCTAATCCTAAACCTATCTATATAAAGGGCCTTCACCTCTTCTTTCTTCTTCCATTCCATCATCCTACAACAAGGATAAAACCTAGGGCTGGCAAATCGTGTCCCTAACAGGTTAACAGGTCTCTGACCGCGCGCGAACAAATCAAGTTCTAAACATGAACACGACTCGTTAACTCATTTATATCTCATGTGTTATAAACACAGTTTTATGTTTTATGTACCAAAAAAAGGGAAATGAAAGATTTTTGCCTCTTAATTCTAAGTATTAAAAAAAAGTCAAAAAATCAAATAGTGTACTTTTCAGTCAAACAGGTCTCTATCGTGTCTTAACAGGTTACCCATTGCCAAGCCTAATAAAACCCTCTAATCTCTCTTAACTCTCTCTCTTCTCTCTCTCTACACTCTCCCTCTTCACTCGTCTCTCTCTCCCTCTCCTCCCTGTTAAACAGCGGCCGACCACCTCAGTGGTGGTGGCGGCGGCGACGTGGTGGTCTGGTAGAGCCCGAAAATGGGCAGACACAGGGGCGGCGCACGCTTCTCAAGGCGAAAAGGGGCGGGGATGGCAGTGGTGGTGACAGTGGATGGTTTTGATTTGGCTCGGGTTTGGTCCGATTGGGGCTGGTCAGCTTGTGGTGGTTGAAGGAAGTGGCGGCGGCGGTGGTGCTTCAGCCGGAGCGGTCTCAGGTGGTGGCTGATGGCGGGTATAGTTATGGTTGTTGGTGGTTCCGATTATGGTTGTTTTGGTGGTGGGTTCTGGCCGATGGTGGTGGTGGTTAAGGAGATGGAGGCGGCGGCAGCCCCTGGTGGCTGTGGTGGAGCTGCTCGGGCCGGGTTTGGGGGACGGGGGCTTGGTCCGGGTTGGGTTAAGTTTGTTTGGGTTCAGATCTGAGTTGGATACTCGGTACTGGTTCGGTTATGTTAATGGGTTTCGGGCTGCATGTTGGTGCACGGGTCAGATCCAAGTCTGAATAATGTTCGGGTTCAGTTTGGTGCTCGGGTTCGGGTCCCGAGTGTAAAGGATTAGAAGATGGATCATATTTGGAGCTCGGTTAGAAGTTGTTTCGGATCAGATCTGATTCGGTTCGGGTTC
>JAUTDX010001623.1:0-59347 GCA_030844895.1 Ambrosia x helenae | reverse complement strand
TGGTCAATGTTTTGTACCAATGTTTGGTTCGTTTACCAAAGTCTCTTTCAATATGGCTATTTCATCATGAACTGCATGTAAATATATACCAACTAGCGGTGAATGGCCCTGCTTCGCAACGGGTTTGAAGTGTAAATACTACTGGAGCATTAAAATTTGTAACGCTCGATTTTCACATTAGCATTCACCTCCAGAAAATAGTACAACAAAAAGAAACTGCAACAACAAAAATGTTTCAATGTATTGCGGCAGGAAAGTTGATACATGACTACATGTAAACCGCTGCATCATGATGAAGATGCTGATAAGCAAGTCATCGGGAAGAGGCAAGAATTAGAATTGGCCATTTTCAAGAGTTGGTGGAAGCGATAATCCACGGTGAACAGGGGGGAGACAATGCTCAATAAATTTCCTGTCTTTTTTAAAACGCCAAACTAGCACCTATACAAAAATTCAGCGATTTAATGTATTACATCTAGCACCGATACAGGCTTCCACATAGTAAAAAAACACAAGCCTTAATTCACCAAACAAGGCATTTTTCTGGATAGGCATTTACAAAATGTGACAATCACCACCAATGGAAAACTTCTCACCACGAATGAAAAACTTCTGCAAGACACACAATTTCAGCTTGTGGATGTATCTGAACTGCTGCCGCCATCTCTTGTAGTGGGGATGCTATCCTCCCAGCGGCTTCAGAAAATGCAAACACAGTTTGTTCTAATTACAAAGTTACCTTTTGATAGAGGTGTAGAATGTAAAAAACTAAAAATGGATAAAAAAAAACGCATCAACATAAAATTTAGGTAGGAGGGAAAAGGTCAAATGGGTTCTAAGTCTCTTTTTAACCTCTATAAATAGATATATGTGAAAATTTGTTTCGATTGATATTAATTGATTTTATGCAACGGTAGTAAAATGTAAAAATGGCCAAAAAAACGTGAGTAGGCCAACCCACCACCCGTCTTTGCCATCTCTACCTTTTAAATAATAGATGTAGAATACTTACACAAAGAACATGCAATCCTTTGTCTTTTCACAGCTGTAGAAATTTCTTCCCTGGTTAGGCCCTGCGATAACGGCTCTCAAAACACAGAGGAAACCACAAACAGCGCACTGAATTGGTGAATGACCTGCATCAACAGATTATAGATTATCGACCCCAAATATTATCTAACCAATATCATATTTTTTATAATCGAACAAGGCATTTACAGGCAGGGTCAAAAATATGAGATAGGTAAAAAATAACAACACAATAAAAAGAAGTAAACGCTTTAGGCCGCGATTCAAAAGGGGATAGCGGCGCAGCTTGTTGCCCGCTTACCCACCATGTAAATGTAATTTGTTTTGTCTTGGTTTAATGAAAGATAATTGATACTGATCATAAAAAAAAAAATTGTAATACACATCTGCGTGTTCTTAAAAGCATTGGCAATAAATACCTTTATTTGAGTTCGCACCCATTATACTGGCGTTGTAGCTAAACCGTTGTCGCCACCACTTGTAGTGGGGATGCTATCCTGCCAGCAGCTTCATAAAAGGCTCACAATTTGTTAACTTATCATTACATTATGAAATGTAATATTTTGATAGAGGTGTCAATTTCGACCCATTGTATTCTACTAGAATGACCCCCGCGCTACGCGGCGGGACAAACCAATTTTGAATGAAAGTTAAATGGAAATGTAGACCAAAAAAAAAAATAATAACTAATAATAAAAAAACCTAAACTGAAATATTATAAAAATAAAAAAACTCTTTAGTTTTCCCCAACGTCAATCGGTTCTAGGAGGTTTGGTTTACTTTTGGCCCATCGTGGTTTCTAGCCCGTGTCGATTTGGCCAAAGAACTTAAAAGAACCCAAACTTGTTTTAAACTCAAATTGATTTGAAGAAAAAAAGGGGGTGGAGTTATCTCTAGGCTAATTTAATGTAATGGACACTTTTCAAGCCTTTTTTTTTCTTTATTTTGTTGTCAAAGATGTTGAAATGTAAGTTTCTTAAAAACACTGCAATATCCATTTTAGTCTCAACAATTTCATTTATTCGGAAGCACGAATAGAAAACTTGAACAATATAAGTATCCAGTAATAATTGCAACGAACCCAAATCCTCATATACCTTCAAATTATATTATGTGCAAGGGTAATTTTTTATATAATATTCCTAAAAAGTAATACAATTCTTTTCAGGGCCGCCGATAGAAAAAAAAATTATAATCTATAGTTGAATTTAGTCAACAAATTATAGTTTTTAAACATTTGATAAACAGTTAAAATAACTTAATATTATTACATATCATATAAATATTGTTATTTTAATTTAAAGAAATATAATGCATTTGATAAACTGTTAAATAACTTACTTTTATTACATGTAATTAATAATGTTATTTTAATTTAAAGAATATAATATTTTTAATTTTATGCGTCGTGTCAATGGTATGATATTTAGAAATAAATAACTTTTTATTTGCTCCTTTGCAACACGAGATTTACCGAAACACTACTCTCCAAAAAAATATATATATATGTAATATCTACCTTATCTTTTTATTTATAAGTAAAAAAATTATTGTTATGAAAATGCATTTAGTTCATTTAATTAGAATTATAAGTTTATTAAAATAAAGTATTAATTAGTTAGAAGTTTATATTAAATAATGTATTAATGTGTATTAATTATTTGATGTAAATTAACAATGATGTCCTTCTATGATGAAGTTAAATTACCTTTTTGTCCATCTAGAATGCACTATATAGTAGTATAGATTTCAAACAGATTAACGTGTCAAACCATAAAACTTAGCTAGGAGGAGAAAAGGTCAAATGCCTCAAAAGATACTCTTTCTAACCTCTTTAAATAGATTTATGTAAGACTTAACTACTCAAGATTATTATTGTAACTATTGTTGTTTTGTAACGGTAGTAAAAAGTAAAAATGGCCAAAAAAACGTTAGTAGCCAACCCACCAACTGTCTTTGCCATCTCTACCTTTTAAATAATAGATGTAGAATACTTACACAAAGAACATGCAATCCTTTGTATTTTCACAGCTGTAGAAATTTCTTCCCTGATTGGGCCCTGCGATAACGGCTCTCAAAACACAGAGGAAACCACAAACAGCGCACTGAATTGGTGAATGACCTGCATCAACATATAATAGATTAAAGACCCCAAATATTATTTACCTGATATCATATATTTCTTTTATCCAACAAGGCAATTATATCCTAAATTAGAGTGACAAGTCAAAATTAATGAAAACAAATTATAAAAAGGTAAAAAACTTCGGGGTTTGCAACAAATAAATTATTTGTACACAAATCTGCAGTTTTCCTCAACAAGAAATAGACGTCGTTTCTGAAAATTTTATAATATTATATAACACAAATTGGTTCTATGCCTTAAAATATTAAAGATACCTCGGATTAACAATTCATAGGCAAATTAAGTGGCACTTCTAAATGGTAATAGATGTAGACATACATTCATACACATTGATTGCTGAGACGTGTTTTTATTGTTGGTTAAACATCTT
Organism: Ambrosia x helenae; assembly: GCA_030844895.1. Classification (NCBI taxonomy): domain Eukaryota; kingdom Viridiplantae; phylum Streptophyta; class Magnoliopsida; order Asterales; family Asteraceae; genus Ambrosia; species Ambrosia x helenae. The sequence goes on along the minus strand of JAUTDX010001623.1, from coordinate 55,802 downwards.
CTAGTAAATAAGCAAACAAAAAAAAGACAGAAGCAATATATACCATTATTTGAGTTCACACCCATTATGCTGGTGGTTGTAGCTAAGCTGTTGTCGTCACCACTTGTAGTGGGGATGCTATCCTCCCAGCGGCTTCATAATACGCAAACACAATTTGTTTTCATTATATCATGAAAAGTTACCTTTTGATAGAGATGTCAATTTCGATCCATTGTGTTCTATTTCAAACACATTTAACGTGTCAAATGGGTTGCAAGATATTCTTTTTAACCTCTTTAGCATTGTAATAATTGTTGTTTTGTAACGATAGTAAAATGTAAAAATGGTCTAAAATCATGTGTAGGTCCAACCCACCTACCCATCTTGCCATCTCTACCATTTAAATAATAGATCTAGAATACCTACACAAAGAACATGCAATCCTCTGTCTTTTCACAGCTGTAGAACTTTCTTCCCTGGTTAGGCCCTGCGATAACGGCTCTCAAAACACAGAGGAAACCACAAACAGCGCACTGAATTGGTGAATGACCTGCATCAACAGATTATAGATTATCGACCCCAAATATTATCTAACCAATATCATATTTTTTATTATCGAACAAGGCACTAATAGGTCGGGTCAAAAATATGAGATAGGTCAAAAATAACAACACAATAAAAAGAGGTAAACGCTTTAAAACGGGTTTTCAACTAATAAATTATTTGTAATACACATCTGCGTGTTCTTAAAAGCATTGGCAATAAATACCTTTATTTGAGTTCGCACCCATTATACTGGCGGTTGTAGCTAAACCGTTGTCGCCACCACTTGTAGTGGGGATGCTATCCTGCCAGCAGCTTCATAAAAGGCTCACAATTTGTTAACTTATCATTACATTATAAAATGTAATATTTTGATAGAGGTGTCAATTTCGACCCATTGTATTCTATTTCAAACAGATTTAACGTGTCAAACCATAAAATTTAGCTAGGAGGAGAAAAGGTCAAATGCCTCAAAAGATACTCTTTCTAACCTCTTTAAATAGATTTATGTAAGACTTAACTACTCAAGATTATTATTGTAACTATTGTTGTTTTGTAACGGTAGTAAAAAGTAAAAATGGCCAAAAAAACGTTAGTAGGCCAACCCACCAACCGTCTTTGCCATCTCTACCTTTTAAATAATAGATGTAGAATACTTACACAAAGAACATGCAATCCTTTGTCTTTTCACAGCTGTAGAAAATTCTTCCCTGGTTGGGCCCTGCGATAACGGCTCTCAAAACACAGAGGAAACCACAAACAGCGCACTGAATTGGTGAATCACCTGCATCAACAGATAACAGATTAAAGACCCCAAATATTATTTACCTGATATCATATATTTCTTTTATCCAACAAGGCAATTATATCCTGAATTAGAGTGACATGTCAAAATTAACGAAAACAAATTACAAAAAGGTTAAAAACTTCAGGGTTTGCAACAAATAAATTATTTGTACACAAATCTGCAGTTTCCTCTACAAGAAATAGACGTCTTTTCTGAAAATTTTATAATATTATATAACACAAATTAGAAGGTTCTATGCCTTAAAATATTAAAGATAACTCGGATTAACAATTAATAGGCAAATTAAGTGGCACTTCTAAAGGGAATAGATGTAGACATACATTCATACACATTGATTGCTGAGACGTGTTTTTATTGTTGATTAAACATCTTATAGTAAATAAGCAAACAAAAAAAAAGACAGAAGCAATATATACCATTATTTGAGTTCACACCCATTATGCTGGTGGTTGTAGATAAGCTGTTGTCGTCACCACTTGTACTGGGGATGCTATCCTCCCAGCGGCTTCATAATATGCAAACACAATTTGTTTTCATTATATCATGAAAAGTTACCTTTTGATAGAGATGTCAATTTCGATCCATTGTGTTCTATTTCAAACACATTTAACGTGTCAAATGGGTTGCAAGATATTCTTTTTAACCTCTTTAGCATTGTAATAATTGTTGTTTTGTAACGATCGTAAAATGTAAAAATGGTCTAAAATCGTGTGTAGGCCCAAACCACCTACCCATCTTGCCATCTCTACCATTTAAATAATAGATCTAGAATACCTACACAAAGAACATGCAATCCTCTGTCTTTTCACAGCTGTAGAACTTTCTTCCCTGGTTGGGCCCTGCGTTAACGGTTTTCAAAACACAGAGGAAACCACAAGTAGCACACTGAATTGGTGAATCACCTGCATCAGCAGATAATAGATTATCGACCCCAAATATTATCTAACCAATATCATATTTTTTATTATCGAACAAGGCACTAATAGGTCGGGTCAAAAATATGAGATAGGTCAAAAATAACAACACAATAAAAAGAGGTAAACGCTTTAAAACGGGTTTTCAACTAATAAATTATTTGTAATACACATCTGCGTGTTCTTAAAAGCATTGGCAATAAATACCTTTATTTGAGTTCGCACCCATTATACTGGCGGTTGTAGCTAAACCGTTGTCGCCACCACTTGTAGCGGGGATGCTATCCTGCCAGCAGCTTCATAAAAGGCTCAAAATTTGTTAACTTATCATTACATTATGAAATGTAATATTTTGATAGAGGTGTCAATTTCAACCCATTGTATTCTATTTCAAACATATTTAACCCATAAAACTTAGCTAGGAGGAGAAAAGGTCAAATGCCTCAAAAGAAACTCTTCCTAACCTCTTTAAATAGATTTATGTAAGACTTCAGATTATTATTGTAACTATTGTTGTTTTGGTAAGGGTAGTAAAAAGTAAAAATGGCCAAAAAAACGTGAGTAGGCCAACCCACCCATCCATCCATCTTGCCATCTCTGCCTTTTAAATAAATAGATGTAGAATACTTACACAAACAACACGCAATCCTCTGACTCGCAACAGTAAAACTTTCTTCCCTTGTTGGGTCCTTTGGCAATGGTTATCAAATCGCAGAGTAAGCCACATGTAGCACAGCGAATTGATGAATCACCTGCATCGGCAGATAAAAGATTATTGACCCCAGATACTATTTACTTGATATCATATTTTTTTATCCAACAAGGTAGTTATACCCAAATTAGAGAGAAAAGTCAAAAATAACAAAAACAAACTATAAATTATAAAATGGTAAAAACTTTGGGGTTTGCAACTAATAAACTATTTGTACACAAACCTGCAGTTTTCCTATATAAGAAATATACTTTTTTTTCTGAAATTTGTATAATATTAACATTAATTAGAAGGTTTTCTGTTTAAAAATACGCTTTGGACAACTTCCATTTGAATTGCCCCATCTAACTTCAATGTTTAAATGCCACTTCGAAATGGTAATAGATGTAGACATACATTTATACACATTGACTGCTGAGATGTGTTTTTATTGTTGGTTAAACATCTTTTCTTAAAATAAAAAATATTTAAAAAAACATAGAAAAAAAACGATACACAAGCATCAAATACATTTACCTGAGTTCAAACCCATTTTGCTGGTGGTTGTAACTAAATTGTTGTTGCCAACATTTGTAGTAGGGATGGTATCTTCCCAGCAGCTTCATAAAATGCAAACACAATTTATTCTCCGTGCATCATGAAAAGTTACCTTTCTATTGAGGTGTCAATTTCGACTCATAGTATTTATTATATTTCAAACAGATTTGACGTGCCAAAGTATAAAATATAGCTAGGAGGAGAAAAGGCCAAATAGCTTGCAAGAGACTTTTTTTTAACCTCTTTAAATAGATGTAAATGAAACCTTTGATTGTTATTGTAACCATTGTTGTTTTGTAATGGTAGTAAAATGTAAAAATGTAGAAAAGACAAAAAAGCATGTGTGCCCGCCCACCCATCTTGCCATCGCTACAATTTAAATAATAAATCTAGAAGACTTACACAAAGAACTTGCAATCCTTTGACTTGCAACAGTAGAACTTTCTTCCATAATTGGCCTTTGAGAGAGCGATTTGCTTAATGCAGAGTAAACCGCAAGTAACACACCGAATTGGTGAATGAGCTGCAGCTATAGATAATAGATTAAAGACCCCACATATTATTCAACCAGATATCATATTTTTGTTATCCAACATGGCCTTCATATCCCAAATTATTTATATATATAATAAAATAGGTAAAATATATATAATAGTAAAATACATAAATGACAAAAATACCCTTCAATCTAACGGATTTATTGGACGACGATAGTAATTTGGACTCAAATGGTTATAAATTGAAAAAAAAGGTATTCAGGTAGTTAAACATTTTGATTTTGGATTCAAGTAGTTAAAACAGTCATAACACAGGGACTCAAAAAGTAATTTACTCTTAAATGACAAATTTGCAGTTGTCCTCTATAAGAAATAGGCTATTCTCTGAACTTTTCATCATATTAAATAACGTGAAATAGAAGGCGTAATGCACTATAAATACACTTTGGGCAACTTTCAAATTGTTCCCTTCATGGATTTTAATTCATCTTTACAATATGAAAGACAACTCGGATTGACAATTCTTAAGAAAATGGATTTGAATGGCCCCCTCTACTTTCAATGTTTGAATGCCACTTAGAAATGTTAAAAACTGAGAGAAAAATAAGGTGTATAAACTAATAAACTATATAATCGAGAAAAAATTATGCGAGGCAATGGGTAAATAAATAACATTACCTGACATGAAACCCTTTTTCTTGGTGGTTGTAACTAAACTGTTGTCACCAACACTTGTAGTGGGGATGGCATCCTCCCAGCAACTTCATAAAATGCATACACAATTTGTTCTCAGTGCATCATGAAAAGTTACATTGTTATAGAGGTGTCAACATCGACCTATTGTATTCTATTTCAAACAAATTTAAGGTGTCAAAGCGTAAAATTTAGATAGGCGGAAAAAGGTCAAATGGCTTGCAAGACACTTTAGACCTCTTTAAATAGATTTAAGTGAAACCTTAGATTATTACTGTGACAATTGTTTTGTAATGGTAGTAAAATGTAAAATGCCAAAAGGTGTGTGTAGGCCAACCCGCCCACCCATCTTGCCATCTCTACAATTTATATAATAAATCTAGAAGACTTACACAAAGAACTTGCAATATTTTGATTTGCAACAGTAGAACTTTCTTCCATAATTGGCCTCTGAGAGAGCAATTTGCTTAACGCAGAGTAAACCGCAAGTAACACACCGAGTTGGTGAATGACCTGCAACTATAGATAATAGATTCACGACCCAAATATTATTCAACCCGATATCATATTTTTGTCATCCAACAAAGCATTTATATCCCAAATTAGAGAAATAGGTTAAAAGTAATAAAAATAAATTAAAAAAGTAATCACTTTAGGGTTTGCAACTAATATATTATTTGCACACAAATTTGCGGTTGTCCTATATAAGAATTACGCTATTCTGTGAACTTTTTCTACAACTAATAAATCATTTGTAGAAGGTGCATTGCCCCCCCCCCCCCCAAATGTTGCTGAATAAAATATGAATATATGTATAGTTTTTTAAAATTTTATGAATGTATCACTTCTGAAAACAGAATGTTAAAAACCGCGTGCGAATAGATTATCAATCTAATACAACCAAATCAATTGCAACTTTTGAGTTTGATTAAGAGGGTGTTTGGGATTGCATTTTGAAAACTCAGATAATCAGTTTTTTAGGCTACCAAAACGCAATAATCTATAAGCTGCTTCACCCCTGCTTTTCCAAAACGCATAATCTGTTTTGAATGATCAATCCTAAACACACCCCAAGTAAAGAACAACCACTTAAAGTCTTGAACAAATATTAAAAATTCAAAAAAATATACCTGGTGTGCCTGAAACACTATGATGTCTGGAATTTAAGAGCTCCATAAACCGTATAAAACCGATTCTGTTATCTAGTCTCCAAAAACATAAAATAAACAGTATGAAGGGAGAGTTATCTTCAGTCATAAAGCTTGTGAAACAATTAATCACATTATAACTAGACATCAACAACAACCGTACCGTACCCAGTAAATCTCACATATAACAAAACTATCGGTAGGGTCTGGGAAGGGTGGGACGTAGGCAAACCTTAAAAGTTGTATGTCAAGAAGATACAAAATTTCATTATATCTGCCCTGCTCCTGCTTTTCAGCACACATGAACATTAAGGTGTGAAGTGTGAACAACTAGCCCTCGTATCATATCCTTATATGCACTGTCCATATATGAAAACTTACAAGGTATGCATAATTTCTCAATCCCATACAATGTATATTTGTTAGGAGTTTTTACTTTTTAGTTTTTACAATACTATGACATCAGGTGAGAGTGACAATGTGACGTAAACATAAACTAAACGTTTACAATTATCAAACAATATGTGATGGAAAACTTTACATAAATACATTAAATTCTTATGAATCTTATCAACAACCAACACCCTATTTCAAGGTATATAAATGAAATCAAGCCTCGAGGCGTTTTCGCTTCGCCTCACGAGGCGTAAGCCCAAGGAGGAATTTAAACATAAATAAAAAATTATATATCTTATACAATTTAAAATACTAACTAATTTCATCACCTGATTCATCAAAAACATGAAAAAGAAAACACAGATTAAAAAGACACGAACTGTTTGAAATGGACACAAAAAGTTTAAAACATAAAAAAACACATCAGAACATCCAGAGGCGCACACGACGCACACCCGAGACGCACGTACAATAAACCCCCATGAGGCACCGCCTCAGACTAATCAACGACTTCGATAAAAGGACAGAAACCAGGCCTAGGAGCAAAACCTAAACACGTTTTTTTGCCTGTTTCGCCTTGAGGCGCGCCTCGGCCATCTTTTTTAAACTATGCCCTATTTTCATTCTCCTAAGTCCACGTAAGGGGCCTATCCGCTAACCGAGCAACCAAATCTTATTGTTCCAAACTACCAAATCTTATCGTTCTCTTAAGTATATGTATAGGCAATCTGTGTTCCCCTCACTAACCTATTCATAAGCCACAAACACAACATAATAGCTAAAATGATCACACATAACATAATAGCTAGCTAATATACAGAACTAAATGAATTTTTAAATTGCCTCCTAATTATAGGTGTAGCTAAATGAAGCATTAAATGATCACACATAACCACTTATTTACAGAACTATAGCAACACGTGTAACTAAATAATAAACCCTAAGCAACATTACACTCGCAATACAACAACAAACCTCCGTTATTTAATGCCAAACTTACCAAATGAAGAATCGGTACTGATCGTTCACAACTTGGCTCTGTATTCTTCAAATGAGTGAATGAATATTATATATATATACAAATAGCAAGATTTCATGTGAGTACAACTTACTGTTTCGGTCAATACAGGCTTTCAAAGCGTACGTACAATCCGTCTATGCATTCCTCCTCTACAATTCTCTCTCCTCTGTTATAATCTCTCTTTCTTCTAACCATTCCTCTCTCTCTACCTTCTCTTTCTCTCTCTCCGTTCTCTCTCTAGAAAATATGGGGGTGGGTGTGTTGGTCGACAGCAGCTCCGCCGCTACCGGCCGCTCCTCCGCCGTGTTCACCGGAGACCATCGGTTTCTCCTTCTTCCCCCTGCTCTTTCTTTCTCTCTCCAGAGTATTCGTCTCTAGATTTTCACCCTTCCTCATCACTTCAACAAGTTTGTCTCTCTCTCTTCTCTGTTCTTTGTTTTTTCAGGGTGCTTTCGGGCCCTTTGTGGTTCCGTTCACCGGCTACTAGACGTCGGCGTCCGTTGTTATTGGCCATTGGTTACTGGACCTTAATGGCGGCGGCGGTCCATTTGGGGTTTTCAACCCACCGTTTGTACATTCAATTTATACCAGGGTACTGCCTTATTAAGCATATACGTGCTTCGTCGGTAAGATTACAACGCTTATGACAGATGTTCAGGTTTTCTACTGTCACTACTTCTCCTTTTGGGTCTGCTACCGTGATTTTACCACATGTATCAGATGCCATGTAAATTGTGCTGCTGCCATGGTGCTAAGCTTGAGGCGGAGGCGTCGTTGAAGCAAGGTGCAGGTCAATCGAATAAAAGAGGAAATGAAGTCAGTGGTAAGTGGTGTGATGTTATTTTGTTATGTTTGTAAAGTGATTTATATTAGGAAACTATGAATATTGTCTTGCTGTTGGGAAATTGCTTTGTAGTAGTAATATGAGGAAACTAGACCGACAGTCATCATTTTAATGCAGGTTGCTGTGTGTATGTTTAGCACAAGCTGTTTGCAAGTGCTTTGTTGTTGTCCTCTGAATTGCCCGTTGGTTATGATGCTAGCGTATACGACGTGAAAGTCGATCATGATGGCACTAATGTTGTGCATCCGAACGACTTCCCGTTAAGCACCTTAGCCTCTTAACTGTGTTAATTGTCGCCTGTTATGGGTGTTTTTCGCTGAATGTATCGCTATAATCAGCTGTGATTTCGTAATGGTTGGATATGATGCTAGCGTAAACGATTCGGGGGTCGATAGTGATGGCGCTACTGCCGTGCAAGCGCTTGCTTCGCGCTCTGCGCCTGACCCTCTTTATTTTGCTAATTGCGCCTTTACGAGTTTGCATCATTTTTGTTCATATTTTGGGCATCATATATATTCGTATGCTTAGGGCTTGCGTTTTCTTTCTTCTCCGCTTCACAAGTTTCATATGCTGGATGATAAACCAGACTTGATTGAAGCTATATCTTTTGAAAAGTTTTGTATCTCTGAGTGGCTGTTCTCTGTTTTCTACATTAGTTGTAGACCTGTAGCTTTCACATGTATATTTCATAGAATGGCTTTTGTAACTGTATTGGGGCTGTGTTGGTGGTTGTTTATGGTGTTTGGCTAAGATATATAAATTATATGTGGTCAAAATTTGGTGGATGTGTTTTCTGTCAAGCACATGATCAATGCAATGTTTAAGACATCTAATAGAGGTGACAAAATCGATGCGTAGGGTAACAGGTCAAAACAAGTAAGTTTTTTTGTTTATTAAATCGGGTCAAATGGGTCGTTCGGGTCATGTTGATCCTAACACTTTTTTTTCCATTAATCCATTATGAACACTATGAATAATCAATGTATTAAATTCCACTATAAACTATATATCATGAGAAATAATAGTGCAGCTGGCTGTTCACTATTGCACCAGTTCTATTTGATAATATGCTGAATTCATGTTGAATTAGTAATTGGTATTTTTTTGTTAACTCATATTCTGCTTACATATTTCAGACTCCAAGAAACTTTGGATCGCCTTGCTGCAAAGCTGGACGCAATTTATACTGCATCAGGGGAGAAAAAGATAAATGTAATAACTCACTCAATGGGTGGACTTCTTGTCAAATGTTTTATGAGCCTACACAGTGATTTATGTTACTTTCTTTCTTCTTTGTGTTTTCTTGCTACTGTTTCATACTTTCATATCATTTTAGCCGTGACATCGGCTTTATATAAAATATCCTTTTGTAGATTTTTGAGAAATACGTAACATCATCGTAATTGCCCGTTATTTTATGTACATATCTTTTGCCCGTTTGATGTATTAGTGGAAGTAGGATTCAAGTCAGAACCACTTTGGGGCTTTGTTGTATATGGCGTTTAACGAAGTTACTTTACCAACATCATCGTAACGTATATATGTTACCATTATCATCCTAATGCGTGTAATGACGTCGGATTGTCGCCGTAACGCGCGACAACACGTGATGATTAATGGTGTTTATTGTTGTGAACTTTACGCTCGCCCCCGCCGCGGCAAGGCGCGGCGGGTATAAAACTAGTTTTTTACAATCAATGACACTGTATTGAGAAATTACAATAGGGGTTTGTAAATGTATCTTAGGCCGGCCCACACTTTTTGTTTACCGGACTAATTCTAATGGGCCGGCCCTAATGTAATATATACACTTTTAGTTTCCTAGAATAAGGGTTGTTTGGTAATTTGAGAATGAGTAAATGCTGAAACAATTAAAAGTTTGAACCATTAAGTGCTGACTGATTCAAACATCTGCTCGTGAAACAAACAATCTGGACGAACTATGTCTGACAGATTTAGACAACTGTCTCATTAAGAGTTCATTAGAGTTGAAACAAACAACCCCTAACACTTTACTTTTTGTTTTTTTTTTCTTCAAGTTACTTGCTATTATGTACAATCTTGTATAGTTTTGTTCTTATTTTTCTTTCACCGGTTTCACTCGTGTGCTCGTTTCTACTTAATTAATGTTTGTTTAAGCTCCTTTTGCAAACCTATATCGACAAACATATAAACAAATAAATAAAAGCTATAAACTAATAAAAACGACTCAAAACTATTAAAAAAAATTACCAAATACATGTAGTTTGCAACATTTCAACGATCGACTGGAAATTTGGTATTTAAAATACCAAGTTTTTGGCACCGGGAAAATGATATCTTTTTAAATTACTAAAACCAGGCACATCAAGGATGACGACTTAACTAGGGAGATTAATGAGTTTTTTCCGGATGAACAATTATTAACTGTTTCAACTTTATCGTTGTTTGCTAACTATGTGAATTATTTGGTGACAGGTTCCATGCCGGAGCAAAGGGTTAGGAAGAAGAGACTTCACTTCCTTTCTCAAGTGAAACGGTATATTTGGAAGGACCCTGATTTGTTTAAGGTAGGTCCGGATCAAATCATATGAAGATGCATCCCGTATGAGGAGATCCTGAGTGTGTTGAAGCACATTCATTCATATACATGTGGGGGACACTTTAGTGGCCAAAAGACGGGTCACAAGTGTTATCATGTGGTTTATATTGGCCGACAATTTTTAAAGACACTTTTGAATATGCTAAAAATTGTAAAAATTGTCAACAAATGGGAGGTATTTCCAAGAGGAATGAGATGCTCATGCAACCAATTCTTGTGGTTGACATTTTTGATGTATGGGGAATTGATTTCATGGCCCATTCCCCAATTCGTATGGTAACTTGTACATCTTGGTAGCGGTGGACTATGTGTCCAAGTGGGTGGAGGCAATCGCTACTAAGACGAACGGCCATGTCGTGGTTTGTAACTTTATCCAAACAAATATTTTTTCAAGGTTTGGGATTTCTCGTGTTATTATAAGTTATGGAAGATCCCATTTCAAAAATTTTAAGTTTGTCAAATTACTCAAACGATATGGTGTTGACAATAGAATTGTGACTCCTTACCACCCACAAACTAGTGGGCAAGTGGAGGTATCTAATAGGCAAATAAAAGAAATTTTGCAAAAGACCGTTCGACTGGATGGCAAGGATTTGTCTTTGAAATTAAATGATGCCTTGTGGGCCTATCGAACGGCTTATAAAGCACCTATTGGTACCACCCCTTACCACTTAGTTTATGGGAAGGATTGTCATTTACCGGTAGAACTAGTTGACTGGGCACTTTGGGCTATTAAAGAAGTTAACATAAGATATGATGATGCAGGTAATGAGAGGAAGCTCAGGTTGTGTGAATTGGGAGAGCTAAGGGAGGAAGCGTACGAGTGTGCGTCAAAATACAAGGATAAAATGAAGCAAGTTCATGATGCAAAGAATCAAAACAAAGAGTTTGAGGTTGGGCAAAAAGTGTGGCTATATAACTCCCGGTTAAGAGGACCTTAGAGATGGGTCAAAGCAAACCGTGAATGGACACCGTTTAAAACCATACATAGAAAACGTCACGTATCACGGTAAGATTTTGGAGTTGGTAAGCTTGTTGGAAGGCATACCAACTTATGAGACCAACTAAGGGTGGAGGTATTAGCTTACATCCCAGCTATGTAAATTTTCACTGTGTGTATTGGGGACAATACACAATTTTTTCGGGGTGGTGGGGCTTTGTAATTGTATAATATCATTTGTTATTTTTAGTTGAGTCTTAAAATTTATTTGAAATCTGTAAAAGGATGGTTGTAAATATTTTCCTTTAAAAATCTCCATGTAAAAAAAGGTCCCACCGTCAGCGACGGTGGAAGAGCCGTCGCCGACGGCCAACCTCTAACGACCAAATTAGCGGCTGATAGCCAGCCAGACGCCCAAAAGAAAATAGCCACTGACTCCGAAGGTGTCCAAGCCATCGACGACGGCCAGAACCATCCTGACACCGAAATTAGCGGCCGACGGCTTCATCGACGCCACCTACAACTAAATTTGAATTCTTAACTTGTTCTTTCAGAACCAAACATCCTTTAATTAATTCCATACAACATGCAAACACCTCAAAATTCTAATTCCTTTACATAACCTTGGTCCCAAACACCATTTATCATCAAATCTTTAAAAAATTTCTATCAAACCATCATCTAATATTCATCTTCTTCACCCTCTACATCCTTCAAGAACCCTAACCTACTCACAACCATAACTTGCTCAAAACTTAACCAAATCAAGCAATTTTGCGGTCTATTTAATGCATATTTTCAGGAGGAGTTCAAATCTTGGGTTCCTTTTGCAAGATTCAGCATGCATTTCAAGATTTTCAGATATCTTTGTCATGAAAATTTTGAGACTTTTGGGGTTTTTGTTCTTTGTTGATTTTTATTGCTTGTTCCATCTTTTAGGTGTGCTCTCAACACTCATAGTATGTTATTCACTTGTCTAAAGTTGATTATTTCGCTTACATTTTATATTCGAACTTAGTTGTTTAAGTAGATTAAGCATAAATTGTAAATGCATTTGTAAAGATAGTCATTAACAAATGTGGGGATTTATTTCTTTTACATTTAGTTTTGATGAATGGTTGTTGTTGTGATACATCAAGAATGAAAAGACTGCTCCTAGAAAGTAATATGTTTTGGAGTCTAATTTGAATAATGTGTGAATGCAGATGTATCAAAGGAAGTAGTTTAAATTCAACTTGGCAGAAATTTTGTTAAATGCGGGAAAAAAGTGTTTAAATCCGGAAGAAGAAGCCAAGGAAGATGAAAGAGAAAGGGTAAGGGTAGAGGCTGCAAATTTCAAATATGACTAGAAATTTGAAGGTGCAGACCAAGATTCGTTGGGGTTGAAATGGAAACAAGAACGACACCGGTTATCCCGCTACAAGAACAAGGACACTGAAAGAAGAATGTGGAGGTGGAAGATGGCAACCATAAAAAAATCAATAGTGCCGGATGTTTGTGTGTATGAAAAGTTTTTGTAGGTTGAGGAATTAAAGCCATATGGAATTCTTCAGAAGTTTGAAAGGTTGGGTTGGGAGCGTGCTTTAGATTGGACTAAACACGTGAGTGAAAAGATATATTTGCAAACCATTTGTGAGTGGTTGGCAACATTGAGATTGATCATCGGGAACAACCCTCCACATACTTGGAAGTTGATAGGAGATGCAGGGGGAAAGAAAATGACAATGTCTTTCGAAACACTTAATAGAATTGCTAAGTTTGATTCATTGGGTCCGTCAGCATATCAATATCCTCATTTCAACCATTTCTTGGAGTGGTGTGATTGAAGAGCACGACCCGGTTGGTATGTCTAATGTAACATCCGCCCCTCTCACCACTAATATTGTCTGCTTTGCCCCGATGGGTTGCCCATCCAGAGCTCACAAATTTGTTTTTGGTTGCCTCGGTGGAGACTTCCCAGGAGGTCACCCATCCAGATACCACTCCCACCTGAGCACGCTTAACTGTGGAGTTCTTCTCTCATCCACTAACATTAAGCCCCAAAACGCGTTGGTGATTTAAGAGGCATTGGTTTACATATGAACCAAGGATCTTTCCTGACCAAGGCCAATGTGGGATTTTCCTGGGTGTCACATTCACCCCCTGTTAGAGTCTCAACGTCCCTGATGAGGTATCCACCCACCTTCCCGAATGGCACAGGAGTGGCTCTGATACCATCTGTAACATCTTGCCCTTCTCACCACCAATATTGTCCGCATTGCCCCGATGGGTTGCCCATCCAGAGCTCACGGAATTGTTTTTGGTTGCCCCAATGGAGACTTCCCAAAAGGTTACCCATCCTGAGACTGCTCCCACTTGAGCACGCTTAACCATGGAGTTCTCCTCTCATCCACTAACATTAAGCCCCAAAACGCGTTGGTGATTTAAGAGGCATTTGGATTACATATGAACCAATGATCTCTCCTGAACACGGCCGATATGGGATTTTCCTAGGGTGTCATATTCACCCCAATTAGAGTCTCATCGTCCCTGATGCGGTATGCACCCACCATCCCGAACGGCACAGGATTGGCTTTGATACCATCTGCAACATTCGGCCCCTCTCACCACCAATATTGTCTGGTTTGCCCTGATAGGTTGCCCATCCAGAGCTCACGGATTTGTTTTTGGTTGCCCCGGTGGAGACTTCCCACGAGGTCACCCATCCTAATACTGCTCCCACCTGAGCACGCTTAACTAAGGAGTTCTCCTCTCATCTACTAACATTAAGCCCCAAAACGCGTTGGTGATTTAAGAGGCATTGGATTACATATGAACCAAGGATCGCTCCTGACCACGACCGATGTAGGTCTCTTGATAAGTCGATTATCCACACACATGTCACATACCCCACCCAATTCTAGTGTGAGTATTTGAGCCACCATAACATGCTACATTTCCCATACTGTTACATATCTTTGCATGTTATGTTCACTTGAATTTGAGTGCACCTATGTAATCATATGTGGTAGAATTTGCATCTTTTGATATGGTCGAGACCATGGGCCAAGTTTATGCACAAGAGTACTGATTAAGGCATTAGGTTTGGCCTTTTTATGTTTACACCATTTTTATATCCTTGACCCAAAAGCAGCCTCCCTTAGTTAAACAATCTTGAGCCTAAACCTTTCTTTTGAAGCGCCCGAATTAACCCATTTGACCCATTTAACCTTTCTGATTTTAAAACCTGAGTAACAAAAATTCGATTTTAGGATGTTCTTATATTGTGAAAATCTTATGTTGAAAAGAACATTGAAAAAGTTGTGAAAAAGAAGAGAACATGAAAAGCATGTATTGTCTTTGAGCAAATAAAAGGCACAATAACAGCTTGTAGTATTAAATTGTTAAGATTGTACATAGTTTGAGTCTAATGTAATAAAAATCAAACTTTCGTTACCTTAGTTATTTTCAAATTTCCCATTCCATACCCTTTCACCAAGCCCCATTACAACGTTGTGAAGAGACCTTTTGATCTGTGTAATAATTTTATGCAACTTGGTGGAGGGTGATTGAGAGGTAAACATATTCTAACATGAGTCATACTCGGCTAAGAGTGTTAACATATACATACACTAATACTAGTCATTTTATGCCATGTGGAGAGAAAATTGCGTGGGATGTGTGCGTTGGAGCATTGACAATTGAAGGTGATCTAGTTTTGGGTAAACACTTGTTTTGAGCATGAAAATCATAAATATGTCATGACATTCTAAATCGTGTGGATAAAATGAATTGGGTATGACTTAGGACCATAACTCGCATTATCTAAGGATGGTAAGCTACATCGTGTTTGATGAATGTGAAAGTGTGAATTGAATTTGCTTGAGGATAAGCAAAAGATAAGTGTGGGGATGTGATGCGTGGTTGAAAACCCCGTTTCTATTGAATCTAAAATTTAATTTTTACATGATTATTTGAGACGGGATGCAACACTTTGATGTTTCAGGTTGAAAATGCTTGAGGAATGGATTTTACATGATTTTAGAGTAAAATATTGGAATTGAGAAGCTTTGGAAGAAAGAAGATTGAGAGAAATGACAAGTCAAGGAGCTCATCGTCGACGACGGTTAGCCCACCGTCGATGACGGCGAGAGGTAAAGAAAAAAAAAAGAACAGTGGCCTTCTGGGGCACCGTTGACCGTGGCTTGGGGCATCGGAGGGCTGCCGTCTATGACGGCAACATCACCGTTGCCGACGGTCATCATCAGGAACAAAGAATAGTGGCCGCCTGGGCCACCGTGGGCCGCGAGTTAGTGCGTCAAGGGGGCCGCCGTCGCTGACGGTGGCCAAGCTGTCGGCGACGGCCAAGTCTGAGTCTTCAAAAAAAAAAATCTGCATGTTTTTAGGAGAGTTAAAGGAGGATTGTTGACCTAGATCGATAATTGGCTGATAGGGAGTAAAATAGGGGATTGTTTTGGAGAGTTACATGATTTGGGAGCTTATATTATAGAGGAATAATCATAAAAGAGGATGATCTCATACTTATCATCATCTTTTTCATTACCCATGATTTCCAATCCATTTCCCAATCATTCCATATCATCCTTTTGAAGATTGAAGATCCAAAAAACACAACTTTTGATTGTTTCTTTGGCCATGCTTGGCTAAACTTGTATTCATATCCGGGTGTAAACAATGATTCTAGGGTTCATAACATTGGGTATCTTTTACTTTGTATTTGCTTTTGATTATTCAAACAATTGTGTTGACGTGCATTAATCTTATGTTGAATTCGTTCTAGTTAATGGATCTTGTTCCAATTTCTAATGAAATGAACATGTTTCCTAGCCTTAACACACACCTAGGGTTGTATGTTCTAGTGTTTTAAAGTATATTATTATCCATTCTTGATGTTGATAATTCTTGATACCTAAACCTAATGAAACAACCAACCCTCGAATATCATTTGCAATAGTTATAATTGACCAATTTGTTAGAACCTTAGTATTCAACTGTTGAAACCCGGGTGTGAGTCTTTTATAATTATTGTTAGAATCATTTGTTTATTTATTCAATTTCTTTGATTTTATCTAGTCAATGAATTTTTGAATCATTTTCAATTCACCACACTCAAACTCAAACTCTTAAATGAACAAAGTTAGCAAGCTTCATAACTAAACAACATCTTCATAAAGTGACATTTTACAATCAACTACACTTGAATCACCACCCACAGACTCTTCGTAGTTCGACACCCTTCTTACAACTACTACATAGCTGAGGTAATATAGGACTTATAAATTCTATCTTTGACCGGACCGCGACATCCGATCACATACGCGCCGTACCGAGCATTGCGCGACAAAAACCACAAATCAGCGTTTTTGTATGTTTCGACTAACTTTTCACTTATAGAATATTATTTTTTGCTAATTTAATTAATTCATGGGTTTTCCCTAGTATATCAGGTCTCGCATACGCGTTAAAACGACAAAACACGCAAGTATTCGCCAATTGCGACACAAAAACTACCAACTAAGTTTTTGTTGGTTTAAAAAATGTTTTCACTCTTAAAATTTTATCTCATGTTGAACCAAGCATTACGGGTCAAAACTAGACTTTTAAAAGTTAACC
Source organism: Ambrosia x helenae (assembly GCA_030844895.1). Classification (NCBI taxonomy): domain Eukaryota; kingdom Viridiplantae; phylum Streptophyta; class Magnoliopsida; order Asterales; family Asteraceae; genus Ambrosia; species Ambrosia x helenae. The sequence goes on along the minus strand of JAUTDX010001623.1, from coordinate 38,576 downwards.
GGGTCGTCACCAACGTCCAGTATGGTATTTTATCGCCTCGTGATATGATAATTCCTAGAATTACCAATAAAAACCTTTATACCACTTTGGACTTTGCTAATCTTTCCAATGACTGTAATTATCACAAATAAAGTCTAATACGCATTTAGATATTTATATATCATCTTTAACAACTTAGTACGGATAATGTTCTGAAAAGCCGGATGTCACAAAAAAATACTATATTCAAATTAAAGAGAATAATGCTCGTTTTTGTGTTGTATTTTTTAGATAATATTGACGTACGAAAAAGTTGTGGTCGATTAAAACGTCGACAAAAATGAGCAGGTCACGTTATTTTCAAATGTTTTTAAAACATAATAGTTTAAAAGTTATTATAGGATTAAATAAAAGAATTATAATTGTGTAGGGTTGTTTCAATGACTATTTTACCCCTATTTTAGGGTTGTTAATGAAAATAAAGTTCTTAACTTTTGGGGATCTTAAACTACCATTCCCTGATACATTATAATATAGTATAGATAATAGATAGATATGTGTTTGTGTGTGTATGCGTGTTTTTTTTAAAGAAAACTCATTTTAAAATTGAAACTTAGGCTTACTGAAAACCCATTTAAAACTCAAAAAAATTTAGCCCATTTATAAGCCTAATACATATTTAAAACTCAAATCTTAAGTTATAAGCAACATGTTTTTTAATGACTCAGATATGACACCTAAATCTTCAAGAATGCCACTACGAACCTAAACCATTAAATGATAATATAAGAACCGGAACCGTATAAGAACCTACCAGTTCGGTTCAGAACCGGGTTAAACAGTTCTGATATAAGCGGTTCTTGCCGGAACTGGTTGTCAAGTAAATCTTATAATTAACACTTAAATAAAAGACAAATTTAGTAATTTTAAGTTGTGATGTCGTAGTTATCTTAAGGATCTATCATACATTTTTAGAAGTCCACGGTACTAACCGCATATATACAATGATTAATTATTTTGGCACTACGAATAGTATGTATCATGCGTTACTAAGGTCACAGTTACATTACATGATTTCCTGATACACATTATGAGCCAGTTACATAATTCGAATTGAACTCATAATTCAACAAATTTGCTAGATGTTATTTAGTTAACATGACTTGAACAATATTATTTATAAAAATTAAAATGGGAAACTGGGAATGTGAATGGTCAGTCTATAAAGTACTTGGAAAAGCCCCCACTAAATTAATAACGTTCACATAAAATACTTAGAGTTTAAACCTAACCCGATTCTGGTGGTTCTTTAAACGGACTCGTGTTCCGAACTGAACCAAACCAGGAACCGTTTTCACCTAAATTAAAGAAATGGAACCAGATCCTAAATACAAGACACGGTTCGCATTTAGCGATGCGGTTTCATTTTCCCGGTTTTGACGGTTTGAAACCGTGAATTGCTCAACCCTACATAGAATTGAGATAAGACATTCGTGTATAAGAAACCGTGTTAAGCACGAGGCCTCAACCGTTCTCCTTTTTTTTAGTATTCTGTCTCTAGTTATTTTGATTGTAGTGTTTATCAAAGATTCAAATCTACTTACTGCAATCTTTTCTCCATATTGTATTTATTTTCTCCATATTGTATTTATTTTAATGTAAATAGTATCTCTAAATTGTACTATCCTACCCAATTGAATATAAGAGGCCGGCATGTATATTAAAGACTACATATATTTTCGTAATAGTCAATGCAGCACTTTTGGTATGGTCAGATTATTGAAATTCCATTGTGTTTGCATAATATGAACTTTATATGTTGTACATATCTTCTTTTTATTTTCATTATCAACTTTAGGTATATACCTACTATATGATTCTTATTGTTTCATATACAGGTAAAACAAATATAAAGATACAAAATATAGAAAACAAAAAGTTAATTATCATGGCTAAAGTCTCTGCATTACTTTTTATATGAAGGTTGGCTTCAAAGATTCCATCTAACAATGTTAATATTATAACATGCTCAGATTTAATCTCACTGTGGATATATATTCATGTAATTTGTCAAGCACAACAGCATACCAATAAGCTTGCAACTATTTTAGCAAGTTAATTTCCATACATATTCATGTCTATCTTTTATTTGTTTCTTGCTTTAATCCCTTTTGTAGCTTCAATCAATTTCACTTTTACAAATATTACTCCAAAAGATTCCAGGGATATAATTTTCTCTGGTGACGCAAATTATAGCGCTGATGAAGGAATCCAGGTGACATACAATAGGAGTATTAATGACGCTACTAATCTAGCAGGTCAAGCGACGTACATCAGACATCTTCATCTTTGGGATAACGACACTGGTGATCTAGCAAGCTTCTCTACTAGTTTCACATTTGTCATCGATTCATACGGGAGTAATCGTTTCGGTGATGGTATCACATTCTTCCTTTCTCAGAATAATTCTGTGATGAAGGCAGGAGGATGCATTGGGCTTCCGTTCAATAATTTAACAAACACAGCTATATATCCATTTGTTGCTGTGGAGTTTGATACTTTTGGTAGCAATGGGTGGGATCCAAGAAATACTTCTGATCCTAGTAAGTTCCTAACTGAACATGTAGGTATCGATATTAATTCCGTTACTTCTGTTGTTTTTAAGAAATGGGTTTACCGATATAAAAAGTCAGAATGTTTTCATTGGTGAAGCTTTGATTAATTACTATTCCGATTTGAAAAAACTTAGTGTTTCGTTTAAAAGTCTCAGTAACAATTCACTAATTGTATGGGAAACTGGGCTTAATTACACTGTTGATCTAAGGGACGTGTTGCCAGAATGGGTAGTTTTTGGGTTTTCAGCTGCTACGGGAGACCGGTATGAGAAAAACAATATAAAATCTTGGATGTTTAGTAGTACTGAACTTAAGGTTGATGAAATTAAGGGGATAGCGCCAACCATGAGCCCGAATAATGTGAAGAGGAAAAACAATTCAACGGTTAAGATGGGTTTAATAGTTGGAATATTGATTATAGTTAGTGTTTTGGCTATACTTGTGTATTTTTTATGGAGGAAAAATAAGAGCAATGGTGATAAAGTGGAGGAACTTGAATCAGCTATGGAGATGAGCAAAGAATTCGAAATGGGGGCCGCTATACCAAGACGATTTTCTTACCTTACATTAGCTCGGGCAACTAATGATTTTGCAGACACAGAGAAGCTTGGAGAGGGCGGGTTTGGAGGTGTTTACAAAGGATTTCTAAATGATTTAAACAAGTATGTAGCAGTCAAAAGGGTATCTAAGACTTCCAAACAAGGGATGAAGGAATATGCTTCAGAAGTAAGGATCATTAGCCGATTGAGGCACAAAAATTTGGTGCAACTCACTGGTTGGTGCCATGACAAAGGAGAACTCCTACTTGCTTATGAATATATGGAAAACGGAAGCTTAGATTTACATTTGTTTAGGGGCAAGAGTTTGTTGACATGGAATGCAAGGTACACAATTGTGCACGGTCTGGCTTCTGCTTTGCTGTATTTACATGAAGAATGGGAGCAATGTGTTCTGCATAGAGATATCAAATCGAGTAATGTGATGTTGGACTCCAATTTCAACGCAAAGCTTGGTGATTTTGGGTTAGCCAAGTTGGTTGACCATGAGAATGGCTCCGAGACCACTATGATTGCTGGAACCATTGGTTACATGGCCCCTGAATATGTAATGACAGGGAAGCCTAGTAAAGAATCAGATGTATATAGCTTTGGAGTTGTTGTATTGGAAATAACGTGTGGGAGAAAACCAATCAACCCACATGGTGAAGAAAGGAAAACAAAACTAGTAGAATGGGTGTGGGATCTTTATGGTACTGGGACTCTTCTAGAAGCAGCAGATCCAAGTCTAAGCGCAAATTTCGCAGACGAAGAAATGATGTGTCTCATGATCGTTGGATTATGGTGTGCGCACCCTAACTCAAAACTACGCCCCTCAATGAAGCAAGCAATTCAAGTATTGAACGCGGAAGCTTCCTTGCCTATACTGCCATCAGACATGCCCTATGTGACTTATTCTTCATAGCCCCATTTTTCGTCATATGGCGAAACTCTCAATAGCAGCTCTTACAAGCATTCCTCAAAACTCTCAAAATCTACGACCATATACAAGTCTATATTTAGTAAATAGAGGAGTCCAAAAATAAATTTTTGCATGTGTCTTGTTTGTTTGATTTGAATTCACAAATGTCATTTTTATTTTGTAATTGTTTAGAACATGAATTGAAATTACGCTTTTTCAGCTTTACACCATAAAAATTACCTTTACTCTCCATGTACATGTTGCAATTGTTTCTTTGGTTCAATATGTTTAGGCTGTGCCTCTTTCGTCACCTTATAAAGGTAGGTAATCGACCCATTTATCAGCAAATGGATTGAGTTTACAACTTTCAAAAATGTTAATATTATACATAATTCAACTCTGAAGGTTCTTTCTATGATTCAAATGGCAATGTATACTCCTTTGATATGAATTAAAGTGATTCTAAAGCTAAAAATTTAGTTTACATCATCACAGTAAAATAATAATTTAGATTTGACATAGTCAGATGACGAATTAGAAGCTTTTTTTGTTGGTATGAGCACTCTTACAACTCTATTTAAATGATGAACAATCAAATAAACATGCAACACAGAATTTACTTTATTGGTTTTCATAATTGAAAGTACATGATCGAAGAAAAGCACATGCAGACTACAACCTTAAATAGGCTTAAACACAACGGTTAAAACAAAGAACTCGGATTAAACCAAAATATCCGGACAAAGCAATAACCGCCTAACGACTTATTGAATTCAAATTAGTCTTCCAAGTGCATGTATGAAATCAGGAGGGAAGTGTAAATACTTTTCAACACCCTCCCTATCTCAAATGGGTCAGCAACAAGCGGTGTTGTGACAACAAAGTTTGTGAGATCTGTCTCCTCTAGTGACTTGGAATACTTGTCATGCAAATGAGGAACAACTGAATTGTAACCAAACCCATTCCCGATTTTCTTAATTATCTGACTCTCACTGATATGATCCAATACATATTTTGAGTTAGAATAACTCTAGTCTTTTCTAGATGATTTCATAGTCACACTAAAATGTTGCCAATGCTTTGTTGGTTTGTTGCAAAATCAATGATGTAAATGTTTATGGCATCTTGTTTATTTAAAACTATTCTTTTAAGCTTACTAACATCTTTCTCTAAGAACAAAACCATTTGTTTAAATTCCTTTTCATTTTTCTTAAGTGTTGCATTAGCATCAATGCATGACCTTAGATCACATACCAGACTGGTGTTGTGTTATGTTAACCTCTCTATCTTAGCTTCGTATTCTAAGCATTTAGCATAGACAACCTTAGAAGAGTTAGAACTTACCTGAGTCTATTGCTCAGTCTAATATATCTTCAGTTGACTGAATTGGAATGTCAGCATCTCTAACGTCTATCCTTTCTTCCTCTAAATCATCCTTTCCAGATCTTGAACACTCTACATCTGTGCTGCTGGTTAACTCACCACTTCGTTCATCATAAGATGATTCACTTTCTTCACCTGGCTCGTCTCCATACATCATAGGGCTTGAACCGGAACCCTGACTTCCTCATTTAAGCTTCCATCTGCTCCACTGCTATGTTCCTCTGAACCCTGAGCAATGTTTGAGAATTCTTCTCCATCCCGAAATCTTGTAATCCTTACACACCTTTGACTATAACTGTAATTGACAGATCCTTGTTACTGCTTCCTATTTCCCCTCGCTCACCTGGATCCTTGGGTCGCTTTACGACTGATTCGCGGATGCGACAAGTGCCCATGAATCCCTCATGTTGATCCTTCACTGATGTGGAGTTTGAGAGAGTGGATCCCATGATACAGATGTATTGAGCCTCGGCTGCATGTCTTCAGCACGGATGATATCGTTGAACCAACATTTGGATTTGGACATTTTTTGTACACTTAAATTTTTTTAATGGATCCCATGATACAGATGTATTGACCGTCAAAAAATTTTTTAGAGGTTTTTTGAATTTTGTTTACACTTAAAATTTTCCCAAAAACCAATCTACACTGATTTAGTTGACAAAACTCAACTACGGGTAATGTTTGGACAAAGTCAGACTTAAAACGGGTTGAAAGTTGACTAAATCAGACTTTCACACTTATGAGGGATGTTTCCACACGTATGAGGGATGTTTCCACACGTATAAGGCTTATTTCACATGTATGAGGGTAATTACACACGTATGAGGGTTAAACCAGGTGTACGAGTGAAAAACCAGGCGTATGAGGGCTCAGGCATAGAAAGAAGTTACATGCGTATCAGTCTCTTGCGCCTGAAAAGTTACAAGCGCATCGGAGCAAGAAAACAAGAATATGGCTAATTTTGATGAACTTTGCTGAAAATAAAGGTTTGGATGATCCAATTATCAGGTTATTAGCGGGATTAGATATAAAACACGATTATGATGCCCAAAACACTTCAAAAATACGAATTATAATCCAAAATGATCAACAATCAGCAAGAACACATACTAATGGGTTTTTCACAAAAACTCAAATTTGGAATGATCTAACGTTGTTTTTGATGATCTATTGATTCATACAGTTTATAAAACTGATTTAGAAACCAAAACAACAATTATATTTCACAATTAAATCCAATCCAAAGAAATCATCTCAAAAACATTAAGAACAAACTTATGAGTTTTTCCCCAAAAATCTCAGATCTGATTTGTTTTGTTGAAATTTTGATATCGGTCTATCCAAAATCAGTTTCTAAACATGTTTATGCAATCAAATAAACAATCAAAACATTAAACTCAATCTAAATTCCCCAAAAAAACATATTTAAAGCTTGAAATGGGTTTTCAATAAAAAAAAAACATGAACAATTGCTTCAAAAACTCAAATTTGATGCTACCCTAATCTAACAACACGCGAGATATGAGCCAAGCTCTGATAACACTTGTAGGATCCACAAGATTTCATATACCGAGCATGTATGATCGATCCGTAGGCGAAATCAACAGATCGGTTATTGATAGATATGAGATATGAAGTTAGAAAGATATGAAAATGATAAACACATACAACACACTCAAAATTAGGTAGCACTTCGTTAAGGATAATAGCAAAAGTTGCAAATGAGATGCACCAAGGCTTCTATTTATAGCTTTGTGTCTTACGCCTGGATTCTTACAGGCATAGGACTCATACGCCTGGATCCTTCCAGGCGTAGGACTCTCCTATGCCTGGAACACCCTCGTGTTCACTAAATTACATCGTTACAACTTAGAAATATTGGCCGTAAACCACTAAACATTAAATAATCATGCCTACGACAAATATTGACCTATCACTAGCTCGGGACATACGCAAAGTGCACTAACAGTACGTAAAGCAAGTGTAATGGTGATAATGAATGAAAGTTCAGGATAGAACAATCATGTTAGGTTATGAAGGACCTATATAGGTAAAAACAAAATACAAAGGCTGGTATTTGCACGTCGCTTTAAAGTTGTATAATACATGTAGTCACATAGGACAATGCATAGAAAAAACGAATGCTTTCTTTGCAACGTGCGTTAAAGAAATAACAAGTTGATGTTAAAACCAAAAAAAATAATAATAAAAATATAAACAATGGTAACAGAAAAAACAAATAAAAATAATAACAGAAATCAATATAGATAGTTATAGACAAGGTGGCGCAAAATCATTTTTTGTTCATTGCTGAAGTTGCTTTTTTTAGACTACATGATATGATGCATGGAGATGGATAGGCAGAGCCTGTCCATACCCCAACACGGCCCCGCCTCATCAAAATCTTAGGCGTTGTCATTTCACTTGACGAGTTCTCTATTGGCGTTGTCCTTCTTTTTCATAAACTAGTTTGTAATGACTTCATTTAAAAAAAAGAGTTTTTTTTACATTATTAAATAGATAATTAAAATATAAAACACATAGTTAAGCTGCAAAATACATAATTAAACTAATAAATACATAATTAAACTAGTTTAACCATTTATCATTATTTGCCTCAATATTTGTCATGTCGATATGTGTTCTTATGTTCAGGTCGTAGGGATGTGCATACACCATTTGGCCACTTCAATCACTTTGTCATCAACCGGGTCATCCTTGCCATTCATTACCTCGATGAAGAGAAAATGAAATCTTCCGGTCTTATGACGCATATCCTTAAAGTCTGATCTAATTTATTCTACATTGCGGTTGGTGTGAGTCAAGTGTTGAGATAACAACTGGAAAACAACATCCCAAAACCAAGACGGTCAAATTATGTCCTCTTGGACAATCACCTGAGCCGTAGCCTAGGCCATCCACTCCTTGTCAATCCAACGTTCTCTTGGCATTTGAAATAGATGATATATATCTTGACCACCTTGTGGTCTTTGTGATGTGGAGGGCAAAGCCCATGTGGTCTACGTGACAGGATGTTAAGGTGAGGGCTCTGCCATTGCCCTCATGATACCGTGTGGTCTTATTAGTGAAATTGTGATGCCATAGTTTGTCAGAAAAGCGTAAGTTATATCGAAGAGCATAGATATCAGTTTCCTACAAGGGTGTTTTCAAAACATATTTTTTTTATCGTAGACACGTAAATCCTTTCTCATGGCAAAAAAAAAAAAGTACGTCGAAAACCTTTAATTTTCTACTAGTTATATTTTTTTTGAACGACTAATGTTACACTCCCATTATAGTTACAAAAAATACACACTTGCCAAGATGCTATAGTTATATGGCCTTCGTATGTAACCAAAAAGAGAAGTCGGTGGTGGATATTTAAAAGGATTTTTTTTGAATGGCCAACAAACAAATGTCCCAATCACCTGGGGTACCCACCAATTGGTTACAAAAGCACTCCATACGTCTCTGGGTGAAGACATGTCTTAGGTGTCCGGCCACAGGTAGCGTTGCGTAGCCAGAACCTACCAAACCACTAGTTCCGGGTAAAACCTAACCCCTCACCCGTCCGAATGCACGGCAATGGAGAATCAGTAAAACCCGATGAGATCAATGATCAAACCTGATACCTTAAAGAGGCTAGGTTCTACCCATCATTTCTCATGCCACTCCCCCACAAAAGTGACGCATTTATAAGGATATTGATTGTAATTTATATAATCAAATGGGAACGTCCAATATATCAAAGTCATAATTGGGACACTAATGTCAACAATATCAAAGTCAAATCCTTGGCAATAATTTCTTGTGCACCCCGGGAATGATGGATGCAAATGAGTTGGACAATTTATAATGTGTTTTGTTAAGTCAAGAAAGTTGTCACGGGCTCTCATGAGAATCCCTTTATGACGAATTCATGATACTCACGGGACACCTGGTCCTCTAGGTCCACCAATCTAGGAAAAACCCGACCACCCACCCGTCCAAAGGCATGACAGTGAATAATCGGTAAAACGTGATATCCTTTAACGCTCGAACTTGTGACCATTAGGCCTCAGGTCACCTATCATTAGGCCTTCATACCACTCCACCAGAAGATGGATGGTTTAAAATTTGATTTGAGATAGGGGCTAAACGGTGGGATAAAGTACTGTTTTTTGACTTAATTTGTTAATGACAAAAATGGGAGAAACGATTTTCTTATAACAATTTTTCTTTTCTTTTTTAATCCATACATATAAAATTATTTTTTTTTCTTTTACACAAAAATATAAGACTATCTTCAATGGGCCCTTAATTATTATTTAGTTTTTAAATAGTTGTTCTTAATTCTAATTAGTATATAGAATACTAGTTGATTACCCCGGGAGTGTCTTGGGGTTGATAACTGTAATATGACTTAATAAAAGTAGAAAACATTGTATCATTTCAATTAGCAAAATTGATGGATGTTTCTACGCTGTCGGCTACTTAATACAAACTTTCATACGAAAATACATGTTTGGGCAACTTAGCCGCACTACCATAATCTCTACGGCCACAACTCAACGCATATTGCAAAGGCACCTTACCACCCATGGAGGGCCCCAAAACATCAGGTCAGCTCCAATCTCCAGCTTTAGCTAAATTAGCAAGATATCTATAATTTTTATAAACATTACATAAGCTTAAATTCAAAATAAAAACATAAAACTGTTAGTAATTATTATTATTAACAAATATTAATAATATTTACCATAGTGAGAAGTAAGGAAACCACCATTGCAAGGAGACTAAACCTTCAATTCACCACCTATAGCTTTCAATTTCAAATTCAGAGCCTAGTCAAACAAATTTTAATAATATTAAACTCAAAATTTATGAATCAGAAACAAACAAAAAATAAAAAAAAGTATCAAATTAAACAAATTAATCCTCTATAACTGCTAAATCTTAACCACAACTGTTTACCCAAACACTCACAAGTCGCAACCCATGATTGAGACTTCAAATAGCAATAACCACTTCTCACACACATCCAAACACACCTAATAATTTTGTCACTAACATGAATAGCAAATTACAACAAATTCTAACAATCAAAAGTCCTCATACTTTTAAGTTTAATGTCTAACTCAGCATACCTGCAAGCGCCCTTGGTCGTAGAACATATAATATCATCACCGCTTGGTTGCACCGCTAGACTCACTGTATCACATCTGTCTTCGAACTCAAAAGTCGCCTATTCATCCAAACAAATAACACACTAACACTTTTTAAATAATAAATACATATATGTGTGTGTATAAATACAAAATCTACTTTTAAATCCAGCTTAGACTAATAAACAGATCAGCTTTAGATCTTTCATAAATTATAGAGTTAATTAGGGGTAAGCATTTCGTGGTTCGGACCCACAGGAACCTTGGACCCGACCCGCGAGAACCTTGGACCCGAACCTTTTTAAATATATGGGTCGGTTTCCTGTTCTAGATTTATAAGAATCATTGGTTCCGGGTCGGGTCGGTTCCAAACCCACGGTTCTAATATAAGAACCACAAGAACCGTTTGTATTTTAATTAAAATTAAAAAATAATCTTTTTTATTCTTTTCACCATTCGTTTTTACGTGTTATTGTAATCGATTTCATGTATTGTTAATACAATATTAAAAATATTATTTATAAGAATAACAATGTATTTTTCTTGAAATATTTTTCGGCTTAATGTATATGCATAGATGTGATATATTATATAATATATATTATTAAAACTTGAAGTAAATATTTATGTATGTCTCTCTGATGTGTGTGTGTATTTATGACGTATACATAACAGACTCACATAATGTTTCGAGTGATGAGAATGACAAAATTGTTATGAAAACATAAGTTGAGAAACGAAAAGTGACTTAAAACGAAACTCATTGGCTATTGTTAAAACCATATGGAGATATTCTTTTACGAGCATGGTAAAAGAATAGGAAAATGTATCCTCTAAAAGTGGCTATTACATTAAAAGGTTCTAGAGGGTCAGACCCTTTACTCGACCCATCAGAACCTTTGGGGCCCGGAACCACATAGCCTTTTAAGGTTCGGTTCATGGTTCCTAATTTCAACAATAAAAGGGTATACGGTTCTGGTGGGTCTGGGTCGGGTCGGTTCCGAACCCTTTGCACAACCCTAGAGTTAATTACCAAAACCGTCCCTGTGGTTTGGGCCAATATGCCACTCCACTCTAAACTTTTAAAAATTGCTTGAACAGTCCCTGACTTTTGAAGAAATAGGCCAAAACAGTCCAAAGACTTATCAGGGTTAACTTTTTGACGTTAAGTTATGAGCAATTTGGTCAAGTCACTTACAAAATTGTCTTCTTCCCCTTGGTGATAACAGATCAGAATTTGTTGACAAACTTCGAATATAAATACATCTCTCATGTTCGTATCAAAATATCCATTAGAAGACACAAAGCTTGAAAAATAAATAAAGTACAAATCTCATAAAAGCTTATTGGATCAAAGATAGGTAAGTAAATCATTTCCATTTGTGTTTACAACCTATGAAAAGTACCAACTTCGATGATCTGCTTGTCCAGTTTATACATGGTTTATATGATCGATCGATTGATTTATCTAATATTATAAATAATCAAATTCCTGAAAAATATCTGGCCTGCAACTCCCAATACTCTTTAGTTTGATCAGACTTTAATCGACCAATTCGCGGTACAAAAGATCGACCATGACAATATTATAGTGAGTCTTCCAGCTGAGTGTGGCCGTTCTGTAGAAGCCTTCCATGGTCTATACGGTGACCACTACGCTCTCACGACCAATAACGCCATTACTAGAAAACTGTCAATTTCTGACTATAATTTTCGACCAAAAAAATTTCGTCGGTATTTCCAACCAATTACCGACATAAAAAAACACTGCTTTTAGGGACAACTTTCTGACCAGATACCGACCAAAAAAAAATGTCGGACTTTTGTCGGTAGATTCCGACTAATTTCCGACCAAAAAAAGAAGAAAATTAAAATAAAAATTTTGGTCGGAAATTCGTCGATAATTACCGACCATTTTCCAACCAAAAAAAAGTTATTTTTTTATTTGTAATTACCGACCATTTTCCGACAAAAGTCAACACTAGGTCGGAAATTCGTCAGTAATTACCGACCAATTTCTGACCAAAACCTTTATTTTATTGGTATTCGGATATATAAATGTGCATTGTATGTACGTGCATATGTGAATGTATTTTTTCATGAGTGTATATATGTTATATACATGTGTATGTGTTGTAATGCATACAAAAATGAACATATGTATATACACACACACATAGAGTTATGGAATAACAAAAGTTTGTTTTAAGTAACGAGTCTTAACAATGTACACACACGTATGTATGTGTATAATACGTATATTTTGGAAAAATAAAACTATTCAATGTATAATTAAGGTGTACAAAAAATGGAATGAAAATAACGACGTTTAAAGCTCGAAAAATTAAAAAAACGATAACTCTTGTCGGTAAATCGTCGGTAATTACCGACCATTTTCCGACAAAACTCAACACTAGGTCAGAAATTCGTTGGTAATTACCGACCAATTTCCGAACAAAAGCTTTATTTTATTGGTATTCGGATATATAAATGTGCATTGTATGTACGTGCATATATGTATGTATTTTTTCATGAGTATATATATGTTATATACATATGTATGTGTCGTAATGCATACAAAAATGAACATATATATATAGACACACACACACACATAGAGTTATGGAATAACAAAAGTTTGTTTTAAGTAACGAGTCTTAACAATGTACACACACGTATGTATGTGTATAATACGTATAATTTGAAAAAATAAAACTATTCAATGTATAATTAAGGTGTACAAAAAATGGAATGAAAATAACGACGTTTAAAGCTTGAAAATTAAAAAAACGATAACGCTTGTCGGTAAATCGTCGGTAATTACCGACCATTTACCGACTAACCTCAATGTTTTGTCTGAAATTCGTCGGAACTTTCCGACCATTTTCCGACCAGAAGCTTTATTTTATTAGTATTCAATAATATAGATGTGTATTTGTATGTATGTATGTGCGTATTTTAATGTATGTGTTTATGAGTATATATATGTTATGTAATGTGTATGTGTCGTAATTCTACAAAAATGCCCGTATATATATGTATATATATACACACACACACAGAGTTATGTAATAACGAAAGCTTGTTTAAAGCAACGACTCTTAACAGTGTACATACACGTATGTGTGTGTATAATACGTATAATTTGGTAAAATAAAAGCATTCAATCTATGATTAAGGTGTAGAAAAGATAGAACGAAAAAAAAAACAACGTTTAAAGCTCGAAAAAAAAAAACGATAGCGTTTGTCGGTAAATGGTCGGTAATTACCGACTATTTACGGACTAAAATCTTTATTTTATAGGCTGCCCTAACCCTAGGTATTTAAACACTTATCCCTCCCTTACTCTTCATTTTGTGCAGCCTCCAAGAAAGAAAACCCTAAAACACTTACGCCTTCTCTCGGTTTCTCTCCATCTTTCCCTCTACTCCCCTCTCGATCTTGCTTCCACTCTCTCTTAATGTGTGGCCGCCTACCACCACCTTAGTGGTGGAGCCCGATGTCGGCGCAGTGTCGTGGTTCACCACAAGAAGGACAAGGTTAGGTTAGTATAAATTGATGTCAAGGTTCTGTTTATTTACTTACGTTCTTGTTATTCGTTTTTTGCTTTGGTGATAGGAAAAAGTGTCGCATGAGTTATGCAAAGTGTTCTAATTAGCTCGGTTTAGATGATTTTGTGGCTGGCCTCAGACTATCTTGTTATGAGGAAGTGTCGAACCGAACGGTCAAGAAAACCATGGGTATGTTTGCCAAGGAGCTTTTAAGAGCTTTTAGGAGCTTCAAGCTTCAAGCTTTTAAGAAAAAGCTCCTACTAAATAAAAAGCCTTGTTTGGTTGAAGGAGCTGGAAGTTTTTAGGTTAGAGAAAAAGCTCTACAGTGAAAAGCTACTAGTACTAGCTTTTAAGAAAAAAACTCTACCATCTACAAGCTTTTAATTAGTAAATGACACAACTACCCATTCTATTTTACCCATTCTATTTTAAAAATAAAATAAAAACCTTCTTTAATTACAAGTTTTTAATTATGCACATTTTGGTCATTTTATACATTTTATTAAAAGCTCCAGCTACTCTGCCAAACACCAAAATATATTTAAAAAGCTTCCAGCTACCAGCTTCCGGCTAACAGCTTGCAACTACCAGCTTGCAGCTTCCCGCTACCAGCCACCTGCTAGTTTTGCCAAACATACCCCATGTCTGGTTAACCGGGCTGCATACACTTTCCGAGTTGTCGACTTGTCGTCCAAATCAACAAAGTGGTAAGTCTTTTATGTATATGTATATTTATATTCGTTTTGTATGTGTCGTGTAACTCGAGTTCCATGGTTGCTTTATTTTCTTGGGGTTGCGGCGCAGCTTGTTGCCCGTCTACCCGCGCCTCACTTGTAATTCTTGTTGGTATCGATAATATTATGTACAGCTCATATATTCAGTTGTTATTGTTCTTAATAAAAAAAAGGTATAACTGAGGTTTCAAATGAGATAAAACTAAAAAAGATGTCATAGTTAACTTGTCAAATGGGTTGGGGGCTGGGTTGAGATGCTATCAGTTTTCTGTCATTTATCTTTGAAATTTGTAAATAACTGAAGTTTCAAAAATGATATAAAAGTCTAACCATTTGAAAATGCAATGCTTTTGAGTTTGAGTTTTCACCCATATAGCGTATTTAGTATAATACTACAATTTTTTTTAGAAATCAATGCTAAATTAAAATTTGCATTTATTATTAGGTTGTTTTGAGATTCAAGACAAACAAAATTACAGCTGGTCTTTTTGTTCTTACGGTCTGATTTGACCCGTGTCACAGGCCGCGACGCGCGCAGTGAATTTGACTAGTTTTATTGATGAACCAATGAGTCGAAGATGATCGAACAGTTTGATTTTGTTTTTCTTTCAGTTGAATTGAAAAATAAAAAGAAAATAAAAAATATATGTAGATCATCAAACTAAATGTATGTAGCTTGGTACAGGACTACATGTATATTTGTTCCCTGCTTTTCTTCTTTGGTTTCTCTTTGCTTCCTCATCCATGAATGATGAATCTCATCAATCGATTTTGTTGCAGGTGGTCGATTCAAAGTGGTTGATTTAAATGCCATTGAATACTTTGTTGTTTTGAGGTTCATTTATTTCTTCTTCATGTTAGTTTTTGTTGAAGGACTCTATTGATTTTGTAGCTGCTGTTTTGGGGTTTAGTGTTGTTTATGACTTTCTAGATAACAGTCATTCCTTCATAGACAAGGCCACAAATACTTCAAACTTTTACACGTTCCTTAACTTTTACAAACACATGTAAAACATGTATTACTTCCATTTTAAGTTTGCTTACTGTATACATAAAACTATCGATGGGCCAGTACACAAACTACAATTGATATGGGTCTTTATAATATGATTTGATTTTGATATAGGCGAGATGCGCTTGCGAGTTTTGAATGGAGCGGTGTGTCTGCAAGCATGGATTTGAAGGCGGCAGGTTACGAACAAGCGGCGTAGAGTTGTATTTTGATAACCGTATCATAGTATGCGGGAACTTGTAATTTGACAAAGGTATTGTATTATGTTGGTAAACATGTAAATGTATTTATAGTTCAAACTTGTGATGATAATTGTATCTTAATTTTCTGCATTTCAAGCAGAGAAAAAAGGGATTCTTTGTTTTTTTTTTAAATAAAAACATTTTGGTCGGTAATCCGTAGGAAAAACTGACAATTTTTTTTCTCGGAATTTGGTCGGAAAAGTTGACACATAATTTGTCGGAAATCGGTCGGAAAGTTCATCGGAAATTAGTTGGGAAACTTCATCGAAACTGGTAGGAAAAGTTCATCGGAAAATGGTCGGAAAAGTTCATCAGAAATTGGTCAGAAACGTTCATCGGAAACTAGTCGGAGAATCTTTCACGCTTTTTTGTCGGAACTTTGTCGGAAATTTATCGGAAACTTGGCGGAAAAATTTACCGACTAGATTTTTAGACAAAACACACTTTGTCGGAAACTGGTCGGAAACGTTGTTTTCCGACCAATTCCGACCAAAACCTTGGTCGGAAATAAGCCAGTTTTTTAGTAGTGCGCGATTCTAGTGGATAACTGTACCGAACGGATTCAAACATGAACGGTTCCAAACACTATGATCTAACAAAAAATTATTATAAATTCTGAAGTGTTTTAGGGTTAGAGAGAGAGAGTGAGGCGAGAATAAGAACGAAGAGATGGGGGCTAGGGTTTTGAGAAAGAAGGGAATGAGGAGGAGAAGAGATGAGTTGTTAGTAGGGGTGTGCATGGGTCGGTTTTTACCATTAACCATAACCATAACCATAACCGCTATTTCGGTTATGGGATTTTCGTAACCATAACCATAACCAAAATTCGGTTATGGTTAATCGGTTATGAATTCGGTTATGGTTCGGTTATGGTTATTTCGGTTATTAACCAAAAAAATCAACCAAAGCTAACTTTCGGCTAAATTATAAAATTAAAAGCCCATGGGTCTTAAAAACTCAGAACCTACAATGATAGACTTAGCTTGGGTTATTATTTATAAGTTAATCAAGACTACACTTTCTAGTTAAAGTACCAATGTGGGATCCCTTTTAATAAGATATTAACAAAAAAAACATATTTAACCCCTTGGTTACAACTTACAAGTTTAATTCATCATAAAAAAAGAATACTACATCAATATCATGTTGTTAATAACATACTTTTATTATAGTAAAAAAAACCTCTATATAGTTAATATAGAACATAAATCTATTACATAAGCTTAACAATACAAGTTCGGTTCGGTTATATCGGTTAACCAAAGCTTCATAACCATAACCATAACCGCTCGGTCGGTTATAGAAATTTCATAACCATAACCATTGGTTATGTTGGTTATCGGTTAAAATCGGTTCGGTTATGTCGGTTATGGTTCGGTTATGTCGGTTATGGTTAATTTTGCTCACCCCTAGTTGTTAGGGTTATAGGAATATGGTTTTAATTTTTTATTATTAGATTTAAAATAAAAAAAACGAAAAAAAAAAAATATTTCACCTCATTATGTCACGTGGTACATTCAAGGGAAGGTTGAGGCCACCATTGAATGTCACGTCAGTAAACATCAATTTTTTATATATATTCAATGTTTTGAAGACTGGATCGGACCGGCCGGTTCGACCGGGAATCGTCCACATCAGCGGTCCGGTTATTGTGGATCGTCACCTCCTGAAAAATCGTCCAGTTCGTGACGATTCACCAGTTTAGTGGTTCGTCCGGTTCACCGGTCCGATCGGTATGTCTATAATATTATGGTTTAATTTTAGCGAACGGCAAAATTTCTGTAACTGAAGAGTGAATAAAAGTATAGCTGAAGCTTTTTTTGCCGGCAGCGACGGTTCTGCCATTAAAGCCTGCGAAGAAAAAGAAAAATCTAGGAAGAAGTGATGGCAAACAAGAGGTGGTAGAATATTTGATATATTATTTTCTTTCTCGGGAAACAGGGCAAACCACCACTACTCATTCACTCTTACTTTATATGATCTTTTTATTTTGTTATTTACAAATTTTAAGATTGGATGATTTTACTTTTGTTTTTACTTGTCTACGTGTACACTATTTAACTAATTTATTATTTATTCCTTTTTAAGTTTTTGGCTTATCATTTTGTATAACCATTTATAAAAACAAAGTGTTACTTTCTAAAAGTAACAATGACTACATAATTTTCATAGCTTGAGTCGTAAATGTTGATTGTTTGTTTAAGAAATGTGTTCATCTTTGTTGAATGTTAAATAGGTGTATTGATTTTAACTTCGAAATTATGTAAATGTTTGTATTTTTTTTATTATATTTTACATATAAACATATATTAAATATTATATTATCCGGTTCTTAAATCCGGTCGGACCGGTCAGAGGGGTAGAACCAATGAACCAGTAAGACGTCCGGTTCGCTATCCGATCCAGTCCTGAAAACCTTGTATATATTTATAGATGGGAAGTAAGCTTTTTTTTTTTTAACTTTAAATCTTTCTCATGAAACGTGTTTTAAACAATGCAGGCTTTATAAATAAGCTGTAGTGTTATGTAAATAAAATAAAATATATGATGAAAATAAGAAAATTAAGTTTTGAATATTGATTTTAATAAAATTAATGTTATAAAATCAAATAAAAGACGGAAGAAAGTATAAATTTATAATAAAAACATATTAAATTTTGATTTAAAGTCCAACTAGTATTAAGTTCCCCACGTTGCGGCAGAGAGCATAAAACCATGCCAAGTAGCACCAATATCATATCACCGTCAGTGATCATTAACACCGGAAAAATCATATTAAAAAAGGATAAACGAAAACAATAAATCGAACGAAAGTAGTCGAAACAATGTTTAACCAAACACTTAAAATGTAAACATAGAAAAACAACTAGTAGGAATGCCCGCGCGTTGCCGCGGGTTAATTAATTTATTTAGTAATTTTTTTTTGAAGAATAAAGTGAATAAGATCAAACATTTTAGATTATTTCTTGCAATTATGTTTCCCTGATCATAAGATTATAATATTGTCCGTCGATTAGAACAACCGAGAATTGTATAAAGAATCTGATAAGAAAGCAAACTAATTTGAATATATATATAGGTGTAGGCTATTAAACAAGATCAATCCTACTCAAATACATAATCATAAAGACACAATAGGTATCAACATCAAAGATATGGACCATTTGTGATCGAACTTCTAACTCTGTATCACTATATATAATTTGTGATTTCAGCATAATTCCAGAGACATAACTCATAAGAACTACTAACTCTGTATCACTATAATTTGTGATTTCATCATAATCATATTTTAATTTTTGATATTCTTCTTTTTGCATTTACATAAAGGTACACGAAGAAGAGTAAGAATATAAACAAGATCAAATAAAGCATTTCCCTTGTAAAAATGATGAGCTTGCCACCTCTGCTACAAATAATGCAAATTCTAACTGTTCTTTTATCAAATTCTGAAACAAAATAAGTGTACAGATTGTTAATCACGTATAAATCAAATTCGTCATGAACAACAAAATACCAATAAAAGGAGTGGCAACTCCAAATTCATGCAAATATCACTCTAACTCAGGTCTCACTAATGCTTCCCAAAGATGAAGTTAATAAAAAGAAGTTGTAAATTCACTCATAGATGCAAATAAAAATGTAGGCGGTGAACCCATATTTATACCTTGTTTTTTTTCCTTGAATAACCCATAACAAGTTGAGCCCATTTTGGTGAGACTCGTTTTGGCCTGAACCTATTTTGACCCGTTACTCGACCAGTTTTGAAATGGTGAATTTAGTTTTATATATACTATGCTTCAAATCATCTTCAAAAGATTGATCATCATCCCCAAGGCCCAAACAAACAAGGCGTTTTGCACCTGGAAATGGCGATAGTAAAGATTAGCTTGCAAGTTAAAAACAGATCCCTTTTAGGGAAATGATAAAACATACCCATCTCTTCGAGTTTAAGATGAGGATTTGGGTGTGTGGCACGATGACCACGTTCATTAAACTACCTGCAAAGATTTGAAATCATGGGTTATTATTCTGCAAAAAAAAAAAAAAAACATTTCACATATTTACATCAAAATATACAAACAACAATCAAATGACTTGCCATATCACCAAAATTTTCCACATTTTATTTTAATGTTGGAAGAAGCACATGGAACCGGCTACTAAGTAAAATTAGGTTCCATTTTGTTTCTTGTTTACAAAGAATTAGCTCGATTATTAACGGATTTGTAACCAACGAATCAAGAATCCAATAAACTGGTAGAACAATTAATCTCATTACAGATGAACAAACATACCTAATTAAAGATTCATACAGGAGTGAGCTTGAGTTGTTGGTTATGGATACCATCAAAGAAGATGAAAACAAACAGTACATCTTTGGTCCATACAAAGCCAGGGGAAGGAAGAGATTGTGAGTATAGAAAGGTAAGGGAAGGGATTTAGTGACTCACGTGTATTGAATTGGGTGTCATGGTGTTTATGAATGAGGTTTACATAATGAAAAGGATATAAAGTGTGCATTAGATAATTATATAACTGGCACTATAGGTTTTACATGAGGGGCATAAAAGGAAGAAAATGACAAAAAGTTGGAGACTTGTGAATGGACCCTTCACATGTCATCTTAAAATTGAGAGGAAATTGCATTTTTGTGCACAAGGGCATGTATTTGTCTTGGTTCTTGCAATGAGGTGGACCTTGTGACAACCGGCAAAAATCCAGGTATAATCCGTACAGTATATAACTATAAATATGATTGGGTATTTTGTGTTAGATTTGATTTGGCGATAATGAGAAGGATATTATCGGGTTATGAATATTGTTGGAGATTTATCGGGAATTTTAGTAGTCCCGTATCACTTAGTGATAAATTATCGTATTAAACATTGGTGACGACCCGACTAACGGTAGGAAGTTCAGTTTTGACTCGTGATGTTTGATTTAGCATAAAATAATATTTTATGGATAAGAATATTATTAGAATCTTTTGAGGTATTAAATGATGATTTCTAAATCGTCCAAGTCTAGTAGTTGCGCGTTTTTTAAGTTATGACGCGAAACTGAGACCCGGTATGGTAGGGAAATCTCTAGTATAACTTAATTAGCTCAAAATGAATAATTTTTATCGGGGAATATTATTAGAGGCCAGAGGGTACAAACCTTCAGTATTTAATATTTATGGGTTTTATAAATTGCAAGATTGTGTATATTATGTATCAAGTTTTTATAAAAAAAAATATAATATACCCAACCCACCCTTTTAATATTATTATTATTATTATTATTATTATTATTATTATTATTATTATTATTATTATTATTATTATTATTATTATTAAATACATATGATTACATATTAAACCCAACACCACACCTAACACCTCATTCTTACACCTGACTCCACAAAAAGCATCCATCTTCCTCTCCTCTCTCCCTCTAAACCAAAAACCCTCCCCATCACCCTCATATTCACTTCTTTTGATCATTTATCAAAATGGTGAACTCAAGAACTTGATTACACTAGTATCTTTTGGTGATTCAAGCCAAAACTTGCAAGATTTGAGTGATTTTAGAAGGAAAATCCTCTTATTTTTATGATTTTGGACAAGTATTCACCAAATAAACAAGGGTTTTCTAAACTAAATCAAATAGGGAAATGAAAGGAGAATGAGTGAATGTGTATGTATGTATGCGTGAGTGAGTGTGTGTGTGTGTCCGTGTGTGTGTTTATCCTTGAATGTTTGTTCTTGTTGTTTTGATGAATAAAATGACTAGATCATTTGATTTTAGTTGCATGCAAGAGGGTTTTATGGATGATGTTAAATCTAAGAAATAATCATACATTGATGATGATGGTAGCTTAGATAACAGGGATTTTGTTGATATAGTTGAAATGTGGCTTGTTGATGTATTTGGACTTGAATGTGCATTGTTCATTGTTGAGTTTGGGATTATTTTAGTTATAAACTCAGGTCTGATCACAATGGTATTTTAATGGATTTCATAAACTTAAAATGGTGCAAAACGAGTTTTGATAGGATCTACACGCTCGGGAAACCTTGCATGTACGATCGGAACCCGTTTTTTCGGCTTAAAACACCAAAATTTAAGCTTTAGAAGTTAATATTCTAAAACTGATTTGAAACAGGTTTTTATGACTTATTTTGATGAAAAATATTGCATGATAAAGTAAATGTGAAAGACCTAAGTCGAAAACCTAAGTATACTTGCAAAAGACGCGAGAAAATACATGCTTTCAATGAATTTTGTGCACTTAGGATTCATGCATTTAGGTCTGATGTAAAACAACTATATAAGTGTTATATAAAAATCACTAATTAAGGTACAATAGATGTTTACCTTAATAGTAGACGCTTACAGTGCAAACTATGTCCTGAAAGTCGCCCGAAACGTGATTTTAAGGCATATTATGTTTATATGTTGTAGCAAAAGTAGAGCAGCAAAAATAGTCTTGTTACATGGATTTTATGCATGTTCTATGATTTAAATAGATTTTATAGGAAAATCATAGGTTAACATGAGATATTGGTAGATGCGTGATGTGGAAATTTGTGTAAATGTGCTCTAATATGCAGTCTGCGCTTATGATTGACTTGCATGTGGGAATAGATTGATAAGATATGATGTGCAATAGTAATATGACACCATGGAAGTGTATGTAAGGAACTAAGAGTTAGATGATTAAATGTTGAATGAACCATGCAATGTCTAGACTTAACCGTTCGTCACATGTCACTAATGGGTTAATGGGGTAACGGATAACGAAAATTCAATGCTTTTGGTTTAACCAAGTCGAGGTGGTTTGGTGAATAGCTTGATTAGATTTAGTATAGTTGCTAAATGGCCCTACGGATTTGGGATGTAATTAGGTAAAGGATTTTAACTTGGAGTTGGAAATTACCCAAGTGGTTGCATTGAGGTGAGTTTCACGGCCCTTTTTCTTTTAAATGTTTTTCAACGTTTTTTTTTACAAATCGGGGGATTAACATGCTTGTATGATGAGTTAAACTAGAAATATAGAACACTTGATGGCCTTAGGTCGGTGCGCCGGTGGGAATGATTTCGTGACACCAGTGTCTCCTTTGGGTGGCACACTCCCTGCATTTCTTAATCATTAGCTCTTGGCTAGGGCCGTTGTTTATGTTGTAGATCTATTGGGTTGACGCCCTTTTTACATGATTGAGGTTTATTTAGTATCTTATTGAAAAAGAACGTAAGCTCCAAAAAGCTCCTCTTAGACTAGAGGTCACCCCGGGAACAAAGTTATGGTTTGAGTAGGAGCCTAGGGATACATCATACTTGTTACATTTTCACGAGTCTACTTGGTTCTCTTCTAGTGATAATTGATCATACATTTTTGTTAAACTTGAAAGTTTATTTATCGCTTTTAAACCTGTGAACTCGCCAACATGATGTTGATATTTTTTAAGCATGTTTTTCAGGTACTGATGCTTAGGTTGTTGAAGAGTGGTTAAGCAGGGCACTACGATGGACACGATATTGGGACCATTTAAATTATCTAAAACAATGTTTACTTTTTTTGTAATACAATTATTAACTTAAATTTCGCTTCATCTTGGTAGAACTTGTTTCCTTTGTTTTCAACAACTTTCGTTATCCACGAATTTTAAAACAATGTTTAACTAGAGGGTGTTAGCAAGATGTCCATATGTAATTACACGTGAACCGCTAAACTTTGTGGTAACAACTTCCGTTACCTCATGACTTGCATTCCGCTGTGCGCTGTCAGGGTGTGACAAACCCAAAGTTAAAAAAAAAGTTTTAGGTAATTATTGTGTGTAATGGTTAGGTGATGAGGTGGAAATTAAGAATGGTAAGGATATTTGTAGGGTTGGAGATGAAATTAAGGTTTTTAAAGATTTGTAAGGATATTATGTGGCAGATGACGTGGCAGCTAAGGGCACTTAAGGGCGCATTTAGCATTGGATAGTTCTTAATTCTAATTAGTATATAGAAAATGGGAAATAAGCTTTTTTTAACTTTAACTCTCTCTTATGAAACGTGTTTTATAAAAATGCAGGCTTTATAAATAAGCTGTAGTGTTATGTAAATAAAAATAAAATATATGATGAATATAAAAAAAATAAGTTTTGAATATTGATTTTAATAAAATTAATGTTATAAAATCAAATAAAAAACGGAAGAAGGTATAAATTTATAATAAAAACAGATTAAATTTTGATTTAAAGTCCAACTAGTATTAAGTTCCCCGCGTTGCGGCAGAGAGCATAAAACCATTCCAAGTAAAACCAATATCATATCACCGTCAGTGATCATTAACACCGGAAAAATCGTATTAAAAAAGGATAAACGAAAAACAATAAATCGAACGAAAGTACACCAAACAATGTTTAACCAAGCACTCAAAATGTAAACATAGAAAACAATAACTAAGTCGATGTAGACCTGTGCGTTGGCACGGGACTGTTGAACATGAAAAATGGGCACAAAAATATTGAACCACCCACGTACGCTGCGGCATGTTAACTCACAGGCCGGCTGGAGTCACCTCCTATTCCATCACTCTACTCTTTTACGTCTCTCTCACTCTCATGTCACTCGTACTTTTTGTGTTGCATCTTTCTCTATCTCTCTCTCTTTTCACAAATAGGTACAACCGATATTGAATCCTCATAATTAAAAGTGATTTTACTAAATATACTTCAAAACATATACGTGTTTGGATGTGATTTTACTTAAAAACAATAGGTACAAAACATATCACTCGTACTTCAAAACATATACGTGTTTGGATGTGATATTGAATCATCATAATTACAACCGCTCACAGGGGCCGAGCGGCCGCTCACTGTTCCCAGACTTGATAAAACAGAGTTTTCAGCTTCTGTTAAGGCATAGGGTATTTTCCAGACGATTTGGGGCGATTTCCAGGGCAGAAAGACTGCTGTGAAGGCTAGGAACAAGCTCGGGAAGCCATCCGATTCATCTATCATCATCAATCCATCACATTTGCATTTTTATGGTTTGATCCATAAACTTATAACTTGTTCAAATATGATTTTGTTGTAATCTGTGATGATCTATCTTAGTTTTTGTACACCTACGGGTAAAAACAAGTAATCTTTAGTAGTTAGAACAATCATTTGTATGTTAATCACGTTTTGTATAAATTTGGCGTTTTTCATGTTTGAATCTTGATGATCATAGTGCAACCTTGTTTCTTTGTTGTTGGATTTGTGATTGTGTTTGAATGACTTTGATGATTATCGTTTGTGTTAGGCGGATACATGTTGAAAAACCGTTCGCTTAATCATTCGTTAGTAGACTAGTTAACTTGTTAATAAGTTTACACCATGAAACTGTAACCGGGTATTGGTTTGGTTAAAGTCACTCGGATAATGATTATGAATGTTTACCGGCACGTAAAAGGGTTTAAAAAGCTTAATGGTGTTGTTACTGATCTTTGACACGGTTAATGATCTTTGCTAGTTATTTTGGTTAAAATGGCGATCTTAGTAGATTTGTGTTAAAAGTTGGTAAAATGGAATAGGTTGTGAAATGCTCTACTCTATGCTAGTCTCGGTGGTTGTATTGTGTATTCGGTATTGCTTTCCTGATTAGTGAGGTTAGAAAACTCTTAACGGATGACTAACTTATCTTTAGAAGATTCTCATGAGATCATATCAGTTGCTCGCTAATGAACAATTTGAGGTGGTTTACGTGTGTTTCTCGTGTTAGCTTTCCGTATAGTTGTCATGTTAGGATTCCCAAAAGGGATACTAATTGTCTGAAAATGGGAATGTTGATCACACGCCTTTGTATCATATGATATGTAGATTCCATGCTAGGGTTGGTATTATATAGTCATTATAGTTATATTTTGTATTTGGAGTCTTACATATGTTAATTATAAGTTTTAGAATTAATTTAGCTTAAACAAAACTTCCACTATCTTTTCCTACTGGTAAATCGGAGATAGAGTTTTAGTAGTATTGCATCCGCTTGCGTCCATGGATCGATATCTGGTTCTTATCTCAGCTTACTACATATATGACAGGGTACACTTGCCTTTTTGTGTGTGTTTTAATGTTACGGTCTAAACCATTTTATAAATATTAAAACCAAACGTGTGTTAAAAACCATTGAAAAATATATGTACTCGCGCACACGTCAAGTTTTTGGCGCCGTTTCTGGGGACGTGACGAGCTTTAGGAACGAACCGAGTCAACCTTTCACCGGTGTACATGCTTGTGAATACTTATTTATACTTTGTTGATTCTTTATTTCATTCATTTATTTGAATATATGATTCTTTGATTTTTTATTTGATTTATCTGTCTGTTGATATTTTGGATTGATTTTAGATTGGTTTATAGGTTTGCATATATATTCGTTAATTTATCTGCTTATAGGATTGTTTGATTTGATTATTTGTTCATCAGGATGTTGATAGATTTAATTGATTGATTATTGGATTTATTGGTTTGTCTATGAATTTGATTTATTCTTTATTTGATTGATTAGATTCATTTGTTTGTATTTGAACTAATTATTTATTTCATTCTTTGTATAGTTTTAGGCTTTGCCTGTTTATTTCTGTTCATTTTATTAATTCTATTGGTTTTTATTGATTTTTATGAGTATATAGCTTTCCCGTATTTTCCTATGTATTTATGATTTAATATTTAATTTATTTATTTTTCTGTCTTTATTCGCCTTTTGGGTTTGTCATCTATTCGCCTGCTGCAACTGTATTTTTTCTTTGATTGTAGGTTGATGTCCACGAACCCCGGGCCTTCTTGTGATCTTTCTGAAGAGGAGAGGCGTGTCTTGAGGAGAAGCGAGAGGATTAGACTTTATAACTCACGTCTAGTTTCTGATATTCCTATATCTACTCCTGTTATAGAGGTCCCAGTAGACGAGGCGAGGGTGGATCCGGCTGACAACGAAGGGTCGGAGGCCCACAGTGATATCATCATGGCTGATGATGATATTCCTTTGAATGATAGTGGTCATCCTGGAAGGGATGGACTTGCACCGAGTATTGTCCGACCGGCTGTCCCGGCGGATGACTTTGAAATTAAATCAAGTATCGTTAACATGATACAAAATTCGGTGCAATTCGATGGACTAGAGCACGAGGATCCAGGCGACATATTGCTGCTTTCTTAGAGGTTTTAGCCACCTTTAGGGTGACGGGTATCTCAGACGATGCTATCCGTTTGAGACTCTTCCCGTTCTCATTGCGGGACAAAGCCCGGACTTGGCTTTTGTCACAACCCGCAGGGTCTATCACGACATTGGCAGAGTTATCTCAGCAATTCATGTAGCAATACTTTCCTCAGGAAAAGACCCAGAAGTTGAGGAACCGCATCATGACGTTTCGTCAAGATAACGGGGAATCATAATACACGGCTTGGGAAAGATTTAAAGACCTACTCTTGAGTGTCCCGCACCATGATCTTCCAAAGAGACAATTGGTGCAAACGTTTTATCAGGGGCTCGGGTATGATTCACAGGAACGCCTTTATGTATATGTTGAGGGAGATCATGGAACAAGACCCCTAATGAAGCATGGGTGATCATTGAGAAGGCGTCTCTGAAATCCAAATCCCGACAGAGTGACGGATCCAGGTCTTCGACTGCTAGGTCTGGAGTACACGCCGTGGATAATTACACGGCTATTTCTGCACAAATAGAGGCACTGGCTACGAGATTCGACAAATCTCAGCAACATGTAGCGCAGGCCCAATGTTTGTGTGAGTAGTGCGGGGTATCTCACGAGCCGGCTCATGTGCGCAGGGGGTTATGTATACAGGACACGAGGAGGTGGATTACATGGGTGGTCAGATGAGACCCCAAAATAACCCTTACAACAATACTTACAATCCGGGTTGGAGAAATCACCCGAACTTCGGGTGGAAATCTGGTTCGTCTAACCAGAACCCGCTCGGATTCCAGCAGAGAGCCCCAGCACCACAACAGTCCCACTAGTCCCAACACCAGCCATACCAGTCTCAGGGCCAGTCTTACCAGCCTAGACCGAACCAGTACCAGAACCAGGGCGCTGGGAGCAGCTCCCAGCAGCACGTCCAGCAAGGTACGTCCAGGTTGGAGGAGATGATGACTCAACTCTTGAGCAATTCCACCAGCACTAATGAGATTGCTGAGAAACGCTACCAGCAGCACGAGGAGCGTTTTAGCATGCAGGAGGGTGAGATGAGGAGCCACAAGGCTTCTATGCAGGCCAAAGAGAACCAGGTTGGCCAGATGGCTAAGATGTTATCTGAGATGCCCTAGGGTGGTCTTCCGGGTAACAGTGAGCCGAATCCGAGGGGGCATGTGAATGCCATCATGACGAGGAGTGGTAAAACAACGGGACCTGACACATCGGCATCGCCGCCGATCACTGAGACGGTCCAGACTGATTCTTCTGATGAGGTGCACGGTAGGCGAGTCCCAACAAGTACAATATAGGTCGTGAAGCCAGTCACTGATTACACTCCTCCTGTTCCATACCCCGGCAGACTTAATAAGCAAAAGAACGAGGCCCACTACGGGAAATTTCTTGAGTTGTTCAAACAGCTACACATAAACATTTCGTTTGTGGAGGCCTTGGCCCAAATGCCTAAGTATGCTAAATTCTTGAAGGACATCCTCACAAATAAGCAAAAACTTGAGGACCTATCCTGTATGCTATTAAGTGAGAACTGCTCTGCAATTCTGCAGAATAGACTGCCCATGAAGATGGGAGATCCTGGTAGCTTCACAATCCCGTGTCTGATAGGAAATATGGCTGCTGTCAGCAATGCACTTGCAGACTTGGGTGCTAGCATTAACCTTATGCCTTATAAGGTTTTTGAGAAGTTGGATCTAGGTGAAACCTTCACCCACCAGGGTGAGTATTCGCTTGGCCGATCGTTCGATCAAGTATCCGCGGGGGTTATTGAAAATATGCTTGTCAAAATTGACAAATTTGTTTTCCCTGTGGATTTTGTCATCCTAGACATGGATGAGGACTCTAAAGTGCCTCTGATTCTCGGACGTCCTTTCCTTAACACGACTAGGACGATTATTGACGTGGCTGCGGGCCAGATCACACTCCGGGTAAATGATGAGCATGTGACTTTTGATATTCAGAGGTCGATGTGCCATCCTGAGAGTCAGGATGATACACTATACTATCTTGATATAGTAGACCAGTGTGTCAGCTCTCATGTTCGAGGTACTTTGGAGGTGGATGTTGCGGACACACATCTGTTGTGTGGGAACCTAGATGGCATTGCGAAGGAGGGCCATAGAGTTGAGCAGCCGCTCTATCAGATCGGTGATGATGGTTCCCAAAGTCCGGAGCATTTTGTTGAGATTTAGCGAGAGGAAAAGGAGAAGTCAAAACCATCTGTGGAGGATCCACCGTCTCTGGAGCTGAAAGAGCTCCCACCACATTTTGAGTATGCATTTCTTGACGAGGAGGGTCGTCTACCTGTTATCATTTCATCTTCATTGTCTGTAGAGGAAAAAAGCAAGTTGCTCAGAATTTTGAAACTTCATAAACGGGAAATTGCCTGGAAGATTATGGACATCAAGGGGATTAATCCCTCATTCTGTACACATAAAATCTTGATGGAAGATGTCCATAAGCCTTGTACGCAGCACCAAAGGCGTCTGAACCCTAACATGCAGGAAGTTGTTAAGTCTGATGTCATCAAATTGCTAGATGTAGGATTGATATATCCGATCTCAGATTTTGTGTGGGTTAGTCCTGTACACGTTGTGCCCAAGAAGGGTGGCATGACGGTGGTTACAAATGATAGGAATGAGCTAATTCTTACGAGAACCGTCACCGGTTGGAGAGTTGGATTGACTACTGCAAACTCAATAACGCCACCCGAAAGGATCATTCCCGCTTCCATTCATCGATCAGATGTTGGAGCGTCTGTCAGGGAAGTTGTATTACTGTTTCCTTGATGGTTTCTCCAGGTATTTTCAAATCCCTATCGATCTTGTGGACCAGGATAAGACGTCCTTCACATGCCCTTTTGGTACATTCGCCTACAGGCGTATGCCATTTGGGCTGTGCAATGCGCTGATGACCTTCCAGCATTGCATGGTCGCGATATTCCATGACATGATCAAGGACTCCATGGAGGTATTCATGGATGATTTTTCAGTCTTCGGGAGTTCATTTGATCAATGTCTTAGGAATTTCGAGCGGATGTTGCAGAGATGCGAGGAGACCAGTCTTGTGCTCAACACTGGGAAAAATGCCATTTCATGGTGAAGGAAGGAATAGTCCTGGGGCACAAGGTCTCATAAAGTGGTTAGAGGTTGATCCAGCCAAGGTGGATATCATTTCTAGACTCCCACTGCCCACCTCTGTCAGAGCTATCCGCAGTTTCGTGGGTCATGCGGGATTTTACAGGCGATTCATTAAAAGACTTTTCAAAAATCGCCCGTCCCATGACCCGGTTGTTGGAAAATGATGCACCGTTTATCTTTGGTGCAGAATGTTTGAAGGCCTTTGGCCTTTTAAAAATGTTTGCTTGTGGAGGCCCCTATCTTGCTAGCGCCTGACTAGGCGCTGCCATTCGAGATCATGTGCGATGCAAGTGATTTCGCAATAGGGGCAGACTTGGGACAGCGGAAGGACAAGCACTTCCACCCGATCAACTACGCCAGCAAGACTCTGCATGATGCCTCAAGAGCATTATACAACTACAGAGAAAGAGCTTCTGGACGTAGTGTTTGCCTTTGACAAATTTTAGATCATACTTGGTGCTGTCCAAGACGATTGTCTATACGGATCATGCAGCGATTAAATACCTATTTAGCAAACAGGATGCGAAACCGCGCCTGATTAGGTGGATCTTGTTGCTGCAAGAGTTCGATATAGAGATTCAGGACAAGAAAGGTGCCCTAAATGTTGCTGCTGACCATCTATCTAGACTGGAGCATGCAGATGCTGAGGAGTCAGCGTGGAAGACAATCAATGACAACTTCCCATACGAGTTCTTGATGAGTATCGAGTCGGTAGATGTTGTGTCACCGTGGTTTGCAGACTTCGCGAACTACCTCGCGTGCGGAATCCTTATCAAAGGATTGTCGCACCATCAAAACAGGAAGTTCTTTGCAGGACCTGAAGCATTATTTATGTGATGACCCATTTGTGTTCCTGTCGGGGCGGATCAGTTGATTCGCCGTTGTGGTATTTGGGGTTGAGGCGGCTCAGATTCTAAAAGATATTCACGAGGAGCCTACCAGAGATCACCATGGAGCGAATTACACTACTAAGAAAGTGTTAGACTCCGGTTTTATTAGCCCACACTCTATCGTGACGCGCAGGTCTTGGTCGTGCGTGTGATTCGTGCCAGAGGGCGACGAATATATCGACACGCGACCAGATGCCGCAAAACCCGATCCAGGTCTGTGAAGTCTTTGACATATGGGACATTAACTTCATGGGACCTTTTCCGTCCTCACGGGGTAACAAATATATACTTGTGGCGGTTGACTACGTGTCTAAGTGGGCGGAGCGCCAAGCCTTACCCACAAATGATGCCATAGTGGTTGTATGGTTTGTTCGCAACCTATTTTCCCGGTTTGGTGGCCCCAAAGGCACTAATTAGTGACCGTGGAACGCATTTCTGCAACGCACAACTTGATCATGCATTGGCACGTTATGGTGTACACCACAGGTTGTCCACCCCTTATCATCCACAGACCCAGTGGCAGGTGGAGGTCACGAACCGGGGGTTGAAACGAATCCTTGAGGGGTTGGTGAACCAAAACCACAAGGATTGGGCTGAGAAACTAGATGACGCATGGTGGGCCTTCCGGACCGCATATAGATGCCTATTGGGACTACTCCTTTAGGCTTGTTTACGGGAAGGCGTGTCATCTTCCTGTTGAGCTCGAGCATAGGCATTCTGGGCTCTTAAGACAGCCAACATGGATCTTAAGACCGGCGGTGAGACCCGTTTCTTGCAGATCCACGAGTTGGAGGAGCTTAGGCAACAAGCCTATGAGAGCTCGGTTTTATACAAAGAGCGCACCAAGAGGTAGCACTACAGTAGCATGAAGCAACGAAAAGATTTTCAGGTTGGCGACTTGGTCTTGCTATACAACTCTCGCCTGCGTCTCTTTCCGGGAAAGTTGAAGTCTCGTTGGACAGGCCCGTAAACCGTTAAGGAGGTATATCCTTACGGGACTGTCTCAATTAAAAATTTTGAGGGTTTGACTTTCAAATTCAACGGTTATCGCCTAAAAGCATACATTGATGGACCGGTTGACCGACTGTGGAAGTACTTGAACTCCACACTCCGCGCGCCTAAACAAGCGTGGGGAGGTGAGTCTAGCTAGCGACTCGTTAATAAAATTAGCGCGGCGTGTATGGGCGCGCCAAATTGTATATATGATCATAACTTAGTGTAATTTTTAGTTAGTTTGCTAGTTTAACTTGTTTTGTAGTTTGTGTTTAGTTTTTGCAGGATTGATTCGCGCCACATGATAGTGTGGAAAGTCGCTTCAAAACTACCTTGTTTTACTATGAAACGTCGCAAAACAGGTATGTTGGCTTTTATATCAAAACGGACAAATACAGGCGATTTTAGAGGCGAAACTGCAGCAGAAAACAGGTCTGCTTGCAGTGAGCGGCCGCTCACAGAAAGTGAGCGCCGCTCGCTTTTAAAAATAAAAAAATTTAAAAATTAAAATTTTTTTTGGAGCGGCCACTCATAAGGGCCGAGCGACCGCTCGGTTCTGTCTGTTCGAATTTTTGAAGGGCAAAATAGGTATTTCACTTAAATTTGGCAAGATATCAACCTAAAACACACTGAGCGCGCCCGTGTATACTCATTTTGCCCCAATTCCCTGCACTTTACTCTCAACAACAACTAAAACCTCTTAATTCCACATCCAAATCTTCAAATCCAAGGTATGAATCTTCTATTTTTGCTATTTCTCTTGTTTTAGTGTAATGTAGTATAGATGTATGGAAAATTTCCTGAATTTTTAGGGTCCCTTCATAATGTTTAACAAACCCTAATGTTCTTGAATGGATTGTATGCTTTGATTGTATAAATTAGGGTTTATTGTTGTCCAAATCTTTGAGATTTTGGTTTTCTTCATAATATTTTCATAAAATCCGAAATTTTTTAAAGATTTGTTTGATTTTGTAGCCTAATTCTTAGTGTAATTTAGCATAATGTTAGATTAATGTAACACCCCAACCGATGGCGGAAAACATCGGGGTGCCACGTAGTGATGATTGTTCATAAGCTCATGGCACAAATAAAGTTGAAATATTATTAAATACCAAATTAAAGTTTCATACAAGTTACAAATGAAGTCAAGCAATACAAAATTTTGATTCTTATTAACTAAGTCCAAAGCCTTATGTGATCATCAAACAAGCTTTTCCTGAAACATGCACACAAATAATTGTGTCAACAATAATGTTGGTGAGCATTACCTAGATTTGTGTATATAGTATAAGTTTATAAAACGTACAATTCATGTGGTCATGTGATATCAATGCATTATGTAAACATGTAAGTAACAAATAAGAATTCAAGAATATTGTTCACCAAAGTATATCGAGCACCTTAAACACGTGTAAGTCTAATAGAGCACCACGACCGAAGTCATGTCTGATAGAGCACCATAACCGAAGTTATGTCTGATAGAGCACCATAACCGAGGTTATGTCTTATAGAGCACCATAACCGCAGTTTATGTCTGAGTTTAAGTATAAGCATGTAAGTTACGTTCACGTTCCAAACACAAGCATGAAGATAAACAAGACACGTATATGAATTGTAATTGATCAAAAGTATGTATATGTGAATGAGCAAGTTTAATGAGTGTGCATGAATCACCCCAAAAGTGTAGAAACGAAAAAGGGGATAAGTAATACTCACCTTAGCGAGCAAGCAAAATCCCAAGTACGCAATAGCAGGTAAATATTATTCCCAAAAGGTATCAACCTAGATTTAGCATTGCAAAGTCTAAGTGTCACAAGTCTAATAAGTCTAATATTTCTAGGTCGTTCTATTAGGGTTCCCTAGTTTTGGGGAAAGACGATTAACTATTAATGCTTTATTAAAGAAAAATAAATAATATTTAAACCATTATTAATTTTTACATAGACTAAAAGATATAACTTTTAAAAATATGAAAAATATATTTCTATAAATTTATTGCCTATTTTATTTTGTATTTAAAACATTTATTTACACAAAAGATTAAAGGATAAAATATAAAAAGTATATATTTTTTTTTCTCGAAAATTTTATATCTTTGATCAATTAGATTAGAAATAATTTTAGAAAAAATTGGCTTTTGAATCGTTAAAAACAGAATTTTTATGAAATTAGTTATGAATAAAAACAAGTTTATATTGTGATAATATATTAAATAACAATTAATATATATAATATTCAGCTTTAAAAAAAAAAGGTTCAAACCGGTCGTGAGATGGCTCGAACTCGGGACCTTCGAATGAAAAGCAACACACCAAAACCATCTGGTCTACCAGATCAGTTGGTGGTTATTTCTGTTAGAATAAGAATAAAAACTAAGTATCTGCAGATTCATTTTTTTTAAACAACAAAATAAAACAATAACCCGGTTATCAGAAGGATCGAACCTGGGTGCTGGATTGTTAAAGGAACAAACAACCCAACCTAGTCTAAGAGATCTGATGCTTATGTATCTGATCATTTTATTTATAAATAGAATTCTGATAAAGTCATCTTCCCCATATACAGCAAACCCAAACCAGACCTGACCTAAAACGATATTAATTAACCCACGAAAGACTACGATCGGCTGAAGTGATATAGGGGTTTTGTTACTTAAATCTAATCGAGCAAATAACATAAATTAATTGGATCAAAACATACCAGAAAACGATGTAAAAGCGATGAACAGTGCTGACTGTTAAAAGGTTCGATTCCGAACAGCAGGGGAACAAAGAGCAAGCGATTTCTTTATGGGTTTGAGTCAGAATGAAGATCATAGAGTGAGAGGATGGTCAATTTATAGGGAGATTATGGATATAGAACGAATTTGAATTAGGAAGATATGGTTTTAAAATCGGTTTATGTTTATCTCTAATATTCCTCAAATTAACCGACTTAGGATTGTTTTTAACGCGAAATCCGCAACAGTTCAGTTTATGGTTTAGATCGAGATTATATCATGAATTTTATCTTATCAAAGCTTTTCTAATTTACTTGATTTGAAAATTGTTTTGATATGTTTTCTTATTTTCTTTTTTTTTTTCATAAAAGAACTCATAATTATCACTTATATTAAAATGAGATAAATAAACATATCTAAAAATGTTTGAATAACTTTTAAAAGTTCATTAAAAAAATTTAAATAATTAGGAAAATACGTGATGTTACATGTTCGTAACATTAAGAAATTTGTCATGTTCGTGTCCGTTACAGTCTCCCCTACTTTTGGGAATTTTCGTCCCGAAATTGATGTGGAATAGACTAAAAAATTTTTTTAATAGTTTGCGTGGTTAAATTCTAAAGAAAACCAATGGACTTGATTAATATGGTAGGTAGTTTTCCAAAATCAAGGCGATAGGATAAATACCTAAGTTGTAATAGATGATGGAATTGGATTATAAGAATTCCGAGTTTAAAGAGGACACAATGAAAGAGTTTTAGATGGAACAATTATGTTGATCGAATCTAGATAACATAAAGGCTTACAAAACAAACAAGGGCTAGTCCTGAGTTCGATTCCCAGTCTCATTTTCGATGCACCATTAGCGTTTATTATAGGGTGTACCGCAGCTAAACCCACCACGCCTTTGGTGTTTCGAAAGCGTACTGAACATCTCCCCAGTTAACCTAAATAGAATTTCACACCACTAATGTACCTGTAAATTCATGATTACGTTCCGGACCGCAATCACCAATTTCCCTACATTAGGGTACTATATCCTTCTATTGATCCTAATCTACAACAATATATCAAAGCAAACATAAGTTTCAAAAGAATGATGTGTCTATGTAGTTGTGAAGACAAACACATTGGGTCACAATGGTTTGTGTCACAGTGATGAGACTAATGTGGCTATGAAAACCAACACGTTGGGGGTACAACGGTCTCCTTAAAAACAGAAATGAGATTGTGTAAATAATAAAAACAAACATGTTTTGTTACGACTTGCAAGCATACAAAAAGTTTAAGTATGAGCTACAACCCAAACAGGGAGCCCACTGAGTAAGATGTTTGCACATAGTATAAAAATGTGGCTAACTGATGAGCATGAAAGAAAACCTCACCAGACGTGGAGTAGGAACCTCTACCGATTGTTTGAGTAGGCATGATGACCTCTACCAATCGTTGAGCAGGTTATTAGGTACTCCACTGACTGTTGAGCAGGTAATTCACCCTCTACCAGTTATTGATGAAAAAAAATGCAGCAAATGTAACAATTTTTTTTCGTAGTTCAACACGTATGATAATACACACATACAAGCAAGTTTGTAAATGCAACAAGGTATCAAGTATCGAATGCGACATGTATTGAGTTGTCCTATAAGAGGTTAAGGAGCCTAGGTGTAGTTTCACTAGTTGACGGTTATAACAAACAGTTCATAATAGCTAGCCATGTTTCAAGTATCACGAATAATCAAAATATACAAATAAAATAGGTAATCAAATACTCATGTATCAAAAAGAATCAAGTTTCACACAACAAACAATCATTGTAGAATTTAAGAATCAGGGATCAAGTTTCAGTAGTTTGGTTATCATGAAAATCAAAATCATATTCGAAAGGAGGCGAAGAATATGTGTTTAATCCTTGAGAAATGATGAAAATCCATACTAATCAAGATTAGTGGAATGTACAGAAATAGTTTGATGAATGGTTTAGTCTATAGATCAAGAGAATGAATAAAGTAGTCATGCTTGTGATAAAGTAGGGATGTGGATAACGAACTTGTGTAGATGAAGAAGGTTTTTTTTTTTTTAAATGCTACTTTTGATTTCAAAATTTAATTGAGCATTTTGTATGGGAACTCTAATCATTTGTTTGGAAAACATTTTGGTTAATATATTTTTGTAAATAAGTCAATTTAAAACATCAAAGCCACTTGAAAATGGGGCAAGTTTAAAATTGGATGAGATATTTGTTAAAATAATGGTTGTTTGCGAAACGGTGAAGATTTCAATGAAAACAGAAATTTCTTATTTGAAAACAGGGTATATACTATACGAATATTAGGGTAAGAATATTATTAGTCAAGTCAATTAGCTTTTTAAAACAATAGGGTTAAAACATTTTTGCAGTTTCAATCAATAAATTTTCAAACAAGAGGACACCAGAAGTAATAAGGTTGTAATGTATATGTAAATATTAAGTGAGTTCATGAGGTTTGGAACAAGGTTGGAAGAAGTAAAACACATGTGACGTAAGGGATCCTTGCAAAAAGAAGCAGGCTTGTGATACAAGATCATGAAACTCAGACTGGATGATATCAATAAGCAGTGAATAGATTCAGGAATCAACACAAAGTATGAAGTTAGGATGAAGCTTCGTAAATTAATTCGGAGATCAATCCTTTAAAGAAATTTAAAAAATCAAGGAAGGAAGCACCAAGCCTAGGAATAAAGTCTTCAGCAGATTCCTCTTCGGGATGATGCATTGTAGCTCCACCGTGAATGACGTTGAAGATTCTTAGCATGAAGAAAGGGAGTCAAGGAAGGAGAAAGAAGCAAGATAAGAAACACAAGATAGAATAGAGAAACACAAAACAAGTAGGCGGTAAGAAATATGTCACTCATGGCTGGACTCTTAAGGTTATAGTCTAGGTCATGTGTCTAATAACCTAATTCCCTATAACCATGGCTCTAATACCAATCTGTAACACCCCAACCGATGGAGGAAAACATCGGGGTGCCACGTAGTGATGATTGTTCATAAGCTCATGGCACAACTAAAGTTGAAATATATATTAAATACCAAATTAAAGTTTCATACAAGTTACAAATGAAGTCAAGCAATACAAAATTCTGATTCTTATTAACAAGTCCAAAAGCCTATGTGATCATCAAACAAGCTTTTTCCTGAAACATGCACAAAAATAATTTTGTCAACAATAATGTTGGTGAGCATTACCTAGATTTGTGTATATAGTATAAGTTTATAAAACGTACAATTCAAGTGTCATGTGATATCAATGCATTATGTAAACATGTAAGTACAAATAAGAATTCAAGAATATTGTTCACCAAAGTATATCGAGCACCTTAACCACGTGTAAGTCTAATAGAGCACCACGAAACCGAAGTCATGTCTGATAGAGCACCATAACCGAAGTTATGTCGATAGAGCACCATAACCGAGGTTATGTCTTATAGAGCACCTAACACCGCAATTATGTCTGAGTTAAGTATAAGCATGTAAGTTACGTTCACGTT
>JAUTDX010001622.1:0-79650 GCA_030844895.1 Ambrosia x helenae | reverse complement strand
CTCATTACTAATATTACTTGTAAATTGTTGGAGTGGCACTGATTGATCATGTGCCAACCGCCAAATTAGAAACCGAAATAAATTTTAT
This sequence comes from Ambrosia x helenae, assembly GCA_030844895.1. Lineage (NCBI taxonomy): Eukaryota > Viridiplantae > Streptophyta > Magnoliopsida > Asterales > Asteraceae > Ambrosia > Ambrosia x helenae. Next base: position 79,562 of record JAUTDX010001622.1, on the reverse strand, counting down.
TACTGAGTTCAGTAGCCAGCCTCACTTATACTGATTTTACATGTACATTGCTGATGTGCAATGGTTGATGTTATCTCAAACCGTCACATACAAAAAAAAAAACCCTTATGTGAATTTACATGTTCATTGCTGATGTGCAGTGGTTGATGTTGTGTCAAACCGCAGAAGAAAAAAATGGTTATGTTAATTCTTTAAAAAAATAACAATTTTGAATATTGTAATTTGAAAAAACTATTAAGTGTCAACAACTCAACATATATCAAGTAGTATATACCATTACACTACAGACACAATTTCTGAAAAATTAGCAAAATAATGACCTAATAGTTGCACAGTCATTCGCTGCTATACTCAGTAATGGCATTAGCATATAACTTGGTAGCTAAAACAATAATAAATTGCAAGCTGGTTTTTGCCCCCAAATTAGAGTTGCTGAAATCAGGAATCAGGAAAAAGTGTTTAGGTTGTTTCTATTCCGTACAGTTTTTCCTATCTGTCCAGTAGCAAAATAATGGATGTCAAATCCTAGAAAATCACATAGATAACTGTGGGTATGTAACCACTACAATGATATTTAGTACTAGAGGTGGCAATTTCGACCCATTTACTTGTTGATGGTCAATTTGGTTGGTGTATTATCACAAACGGCTAAAACAAAAACAAAAAATAACCAAAACGTGAACCTGACCAAATGGGTCAAAAATCGCCCAAAGAGTCACTTTAATTCAAAGATATAGATTATTATTGTGAAAACATTGTTTTTGTAATCATACTAACGCGTTAATCATAACAAAACCGTTCTAGTCCATTTTAAGAATTTTAACCACTTCAACTAGCCCATTATTGACCCATTACCCAACTCGCTTGACCTGCCAATATTGCCACCTGCCCACCTCTAATATTTACTAATAATACCGAAGAAAAGAAACATACACAATTTCAGCTACTTGTTCTGAAGGAGAGTGAGGGAGATGCCAAGGTTCACTAAAAGTATTAGACCCCAAGAAGTACATGCGATGCACATGATTTCTGGATTCCTCATTTCTATTGGTTTCAAGAACCTGAAAGGAAGAAGCAACATTATTTCTACAATTACAAATGAAAAACAGGACCAAGTATATGCAACTAGAACCTGAAAATTTCGACAGTATTACTTACTAAATGGGTCGATTAAGGTTAGGTTTTTATCACTAACAGCTCAAACCGGTAGTTTCTTTTAAAAAAAACAACTTCGGAGGAAAGAAGTCAGATGAGTTTTCTTTTAAAAGGATAATTTCAGAGGAAAACAGGTCAAACAAACTCATAAGCTGCCACGGACATTTTTGTGCATAAAACCTCCAAAATATATTCTAAAAAAATTTAGATTCTCACTGAACTAACATATTTATGTGTTCATATTTGACACACTTATAATCTTTAAAAAATCTAAATATTATAACTAGAAGGTGTTTCGAGTTGATCCACATAGCACGTTTCGATCCGTATCAATTAGGGCCCAAACAAACTCTCCTAAATCATTTTATATCAAAACACCAGATTTTACAGAAACAACATTATTTTATTCCAAATAAACTCTCCTAATAGAAGGTGTTTAGAGACATGTTTTGATCTGACGAATATCACCCAAATAAAACCTCCTAAATTATTTTATTCAAATACTTAGATTATTTTATAAATAAGTTTAACTTTTGCAATCATATTTTTAGACCACCATTTATTATAAATCGAAAAACTATAGATAAAAAGTTTACAGGTCAACCTGATATATAAATCATTTATTAAAAAATTAGATAATTATTAAAATACTTGAATTTTGTAACCATATACGACACTTATTAATTGTTTAAAAGAAGACTAAAATATGAATATGTTTTTGATCCGACACAACTTGTTTTGACTATTATACCAACCCGCCCACTTTGCCACCTGAAGGTATCAAGTAAACTTGAGAATTGCCTCATTTAATGACTCCAAGAAGGGAACTGAGCGATCCAATTGCAAGCCACCATGCCTATTTGGCACTAGGCTAGAGATTTCATCACCGCCAACAAATTTCACACGGGCAACACTAAGTACAAGAGCAAAAAGTATGAGCAAGCTTAGGAGCATGAAAACCAAATAGCCACGGCCCTCCAAACGTGTTAAATCAATTCCTCAAATGTTGTATAGCAGTGTGGCATGTGGTAATCTCTCATTAACACACTTATAAGGACAAGGAATATCAGCAACACCACCTGTGTTATGAGACATTCATTGTTTAAAAGCAACAAACCCACCCCCTAGTATTTACTTCTTTACATTAAGGCTACCAACGTATTGAAACTAAATTATATCCCACCCAAGTATGAATCTGATTTCGTTTATAGCAATTTCGGCAAAAAAAAAAAGACGAATGACAAAAAAACTTGAATTGTTTTGATAATTTAAGCTTAAACATATATCATGCTAACACCTCATTGAAGCTTTTTTTGTTTTTCTATATTTTTAAGGCCATTATCATCATTAGACAGTTTTTTGGATATAATTGGTACATAGAAACCTAATAGTTGGATGGTCTATAAAGTAGTTTCAGCAAATGGGTGGTCTACAAGTTTTTCACCCATTGGAGCAGCCAGTGTTTTAGCTAATCTTTTTAATTTGACCCGTATGAGAAAAAGAATTAGAGAAAGACATAAAGTCACCTCATAATCAGGAAAGAAAATTTAACCATGTCGGAATCTTACGATTTGAGTTGGGTATTCAATGACACATCATGTTACACTTCTGAGAAAATATATTTCACTAATTCCTTGGAAATTAAATCGACTTATTTAGCATCAATTAGACTGAATATAAGCTGAAATACCTCGAACAGGGGTAAAAATGGCACGATGTGGGAACTCTAAAGTTGGGCACTCATAGCAAAGGGATCTTTCAGACCCGCTAACATTCTTGTAGGTGCCAAGTGGGCATTCCTACATCAAAATTATTTCAACTAATGAAACTTATAAGAGTGAAAGAAGCCAACAATCAAAATATAAATACTAATATCCCAACTATATATATAATTTGTTTTTACCTCACAATAGATACCATAGAGCCCTTTTGGACAGCTTATTCCAGTTATAGTTCCATTGTCCCCTGGTTGGCCCAGACCTTTACCACACTCCTCCTCTGCATATACAACAAAGCAAAAGCATAATAAGAGTATGTAAACACAAATGGCTGATGGCCTGATGCCAGCAAAAAGACAAGACCGAAGAAAAAGGATCATAAAACACCTACATATAACAAGAGTGTACGCACATAACTAATTTACATACAAGAACCAGAGCAATAAATATATTACAGAACTATGTACACTCATAGGTAGTTTTTGGTATGCAGGAATGGAACCAGCATAAGATAGATCAGTTGGGTTAGACCAGCTAACATTTTTTAATGCCATGTAATAACTGCACTAATATGACTAAGGTAACAGTATTTTTACAAGAAAAAATCAAATATCTGAATAAAATGAATTAGGAGGTTGTACGCATAATATATGTAAAACACTACCCAAACCAATCATTATAAGTAAATGAGTCAAAATTGCCACCTCTACGATAAATTAAAAAAGAAAATAGTGATTTGTCAAGATTCAACACCAATATGATGCTTCCATTTACACTTGCCACGGGTGTGATATTCATCGCCAACTGTAATACCAGACAAATGAAAATGAATCCTACCGCCACCCCCGCCACCTCCAGCATTTGGGACCACCATAGCCGCCAACGGTTGAGATAAAGACGACTTTGCCAAGTGCTAGTCTATCAACGAATAGAAGAATAACTTCCACCAGATCCACCTCCTGGACTAATCTCAGGGTTAGGATTGATATTTTTTTTTCTTATATTTTCACCAAAGCTTTCTCCATCAGCTGTGACCGAACCATAGATAGATGTACAAACTTGACAAAGAGCGCTCCAGTGAACCCATCACTATTAAATTTTAAAGAGAAAAGAACGTCAATCAAGAAAACACAAAATATGCAATATTTTATAACATTTTACATTTTATACTAATAATTTTTTTTATTTTAACTTTATATGTCAATTTATTTAACAATTCTATGGTGTCTTTTATACCACGTTTTTATGACATTCTTTGATTTCTTTCTATGAAACCTGTATATAACAAGTTTTATAACAATTTTGTTTAACTATACACATCTTTATGCCACACACACACAAGATCTCTCATACCAGAAACAGATACAATCAATAATGTGTCTGATTTTATTTTCTTTACGTCTTTATATAATAATAAATATCAAAGTAATAATTATATTAGAAGACAAAAAGATTTGATTAAACTGCCAAAATGATGAAAGTTAAGAATTAAAACCATAACAAAGGAAGAAGAAAATGCACCTAAGCAAAAAAAGTGACCAGTTTATTCAATTATTAACCCATATTCTACTACATTAAGCACTCATAGGATTCCTATGAGTGCTTGAACATTTTGTCTTGGGAGCTATATAAAATACCAAAAAAACATAAGTCAACATTAAAGATCTAGAAGCTTGCCTATGATGCCACCACCAGCAGTTGCACCACCCAAACTAGCATCCCACTGCCACTACCAAGCTCACAGGGGAAATCAGCATCACCGTAAGTAACACCACCCTCCACAATCATACTATTAATATATAATACCCATTCCCACCTCTGCCACCGTGGCCCCCACCACCACTAGGTCCCGCACTTAAGAACTTTCCTTTACCCGCCCCACAATGCAGCCTACATTATTACAAAATTCAATTGCATTATATTGAGTTCATTTGGCTAGGCCTATATTATAGAACAGGTTAAATCAGAAAATATGAGTATATGACCAAGAACAAGTCTAAAAGAAATACCGGGTCAACCCACCCAATCTCCCACCTCTAATTACATCATCAAAATGGTAAAAAAAAAAAAAAGAATAGAAATATACATACTTTTACATTTATAAATGTACTACATAACTACATGTCGAAAGATTCAATATTTCTTGAATCTAGACATAAACAAAAAATAATTTAACCAGTGATCAGTTAACCTGTTTTTCGGTTCAGTTATCTGGTTAACAACTTAACTATTTTCTAGTTATTAAGTGTTTTTTTTTTTTGCATAAGTAAATTCAAATAAATAATTTCCCATCAGCTTTAAAAAGTCCCAACATGAGAAATTTGAGGATAGAATTAGAAACTAAGAGTTAAAATATGTTTCGGGCTAACATATCATTAGTTGTTTTCTTTTCTTTTTTCTTTCTTTTTTTTTTTTTTGCGTGTGTGTGTGTGTGTGTGTGGGGGGGGGGGGGGGGGGGTAACCATCTTCATTAAAATTGTAAACCCAAACCAAACCAGATACCAGTTTTTCAGGTTTGGTTAACCTGAAAAATCTGTTCCAGTTTTCGGTTCCAGTCAGAAATATCAATGATGCATGTTCCCAGACACAATTGGAACATAACGAAACAAAATAAACTACCTAACCCTGAAGCAATTACTGATCCAGAAGGTTGAATAACTACAGTTCTGACCCATTGAAAATGAACAACAGATCCTTCAATGGAACCTTCAACAATTATTTCTTCAACTCGACATATCTGCAGAGGCATGAAATCTAATCAGTACGCCTAATATGAAAATATAATCTTATTTAATTTTATAACGTATCACCTGAAGAGTGAAGGACAACGTAGAGTCACATTGCAATCTTCAGGCGGATGAATCAATTCAATGGGGCAAATCTCAAGTTCACAATTTGACCTGTCATACATCAATATATCCTCTGTCAAGTTTGAGCCAAATCATGGGTTAGTACTAAATTATAATTACTTACAAGTAGTTATTAGTTGCATTTTGCAATGGACCTCGGACCACGGATCCAGGTTCAACCTACATATGCGACCAAAATATATAAATTTCAAACAAAATAAGCGACACGAAGTGCGTCTTTAAGCCAAAGATGGCATCAAAGGGGTATGCAATGATATGATAGCTTCATATAATGACATAAAAGATGAAGATATTCATGTACTTCAATGAATTTATATGTACAATACCTTGCTTTTTTACCAGTCACTAAACAAATTTTATAACAAAACTGTTGTACAAAAGCAATTGTCTTAGCATGAGAAGTATAGTCATTGCACACTCGCATTTCCCTATATCCCTATCGAGAGATCTGATGACAATAGTCCCTAGAGACTGACCCAAAAACTAAATGTGGCAAATTCAACCCTTTTATTTGCAAATGGGTCGGTTCAGGTTGTATTTTATCTAAACAAGTCAAATGAGAGACCGATAAAAGAGAAACCAGTCAAACATGTTGAAAGTCCCATGAAGTCTATTTTGCATGCAACCTCAATCATTTTTATCGTAAATCGTAAATGCGGATTACTCTTTAGGTAATACTGTTTTGTAATTATGATTGACGCACTGGTTAGTGACTGAAAAAAGAACAAACAGTGTTTGTGGGTCAAGCCAACCCCACCTGGCGACCAGCCATTGCCACCGATGCTAAATCATGGCCCGTTTCAACCCCAATACCCAACCCGCACATCGTGTCACCTCTAATTAAAGATAAAAGAAGGAAAGGCTGCCACAATCTCAATATAATTATATTATCAAAATATGTTGAGTTATAATGCCCTAGAAGAACCAAATATTTTCAAAATCTTCTATTGGACTAGGAAGAAGATTACAAAACAAAAACAGCTAGCTACCAACAGGCATTTGGCTAGGAGAATGGTGAAGCATGCGTGAGTTTGCCATTTAAACTGGAAAAAGGCAAGTAGCCTTACATTGATACAGCAAAATATTGATAAAACTAGATGCTGAGCTTCTATAATATTTCCTTCCCCAGTCAAATTCAGTGAACCTTGTCCATGAATACCAAGATTTGCGTTTGAATTGTATCACAGATCCACCCTGATATAATCAATCAAACAATTTAATTACTTAAATATTAAAGTAAGTCTCCGACTTAAACAATTGCAAGGGGACAAAAGAAAATTTACCTGAGAACCAGTAGATTGCTAGCCTCGAGCAATGAAGTGGCAATAATTGGATCGCCCTCACCATCACCGTCGATAAGCATTTTGGAGTTCAACATCAAGTGCAACTTAACAGACATTCGCAAAGCCCCATATATCTAAATGCATATATATTAAAAGAGAAACAATAAGAATACCATAAAAAAATTTATATCATTACTATTAAGAACTAAGAAGTTAAAAACAAATAAAATTAATCCGTAATTAGAATAGAACAAATATCTACGCAGGTAGAAAGGTTACTTAGGGTAAGCAAGCAGAGCATATGGTCCTATTTTTCAATTAAAAGATATAAAATGTGTAATAGACGATTAAAAAACCGTAACAATAAAGAGCCATACTCAAGTCAAGCTTGTGAAAATCATATAATACAAAGAATCCTATCTTATGAAATGGCAACAAAAATTATCCTAAATTGAACTACTTACTTTACTCCGTAACAGTAACCCCTAAAAAATAAACAATGTAGAAAAGAAAGATGAAAGTATATTGAAACAAGAACATATATCATGCCTCTCACTTACCTTGATAACTGAATCACTCATTAAAAGTTCTTCTGCAATTAGTTCAAACTCTGACACAGCATCATGGGGAAGACCAAGCTTAAAACGGCTGAGGTTGATAAACTAAGTTGTCCCTGAACCTATATAAATTAAAAAATAAACAAATAATATTATGTACATATTGAAATGATCCAGCAAAAGTCGGTCAAACTGTAGTAAGTGGAAACAAGTTGCTGTGAAGCACTGGAAGTTTGGTCACAATTTCGATCCATTAACTTATGAATGAGTCGATTTGGGTTATATATCATTTCAAACAGGATAGATGGGGTCAAATTAAAAAAAAATAGCTGGAAAATGAATGGGCCAAACGTAAGGGTAGCCACAATACGAAAATACACAGGTTATGGTTGGGTCTAAACAGGTTCAGGTAGACCTGTAGCGTTTAGGTTGGGTTGTGGAAAACGAGTCGACTGCTTAGATAAACAGGTTGCATAATCCGCACTACATGTTTCAACACATTTAAACTAAACACTTGTGTTCAGCTCCGGTTACCAACCTGACATGAATCGTCAACGGATTGACAGCAGCCCACTTTTTTATTTAATGTTTGTTCGATTACTCTTTTACCCGCAAAGGCAATGTAGGCATTGCCTTTGCGGGTAAAAGAGTAATTTGTTACATATAGCCTTCTAAATCATTTTCGTCAAAGATAAGATCATTATCATAGTAGTACTTTGTAATCATAACTAAGTAACTAACAAAGTATTCACTTATTAAAAACTGGAAAAAATGAAACGTTTTATCCTGATCCCGTTTCAACCCATTGCCCAACTCGTGCTTGCCTTCTCTAGAAATGTATATTGGGATTGCAGTAACTGACATCTTGACAACCTGCACACGACTCCAACGCAGAGGAACAGCAGCTCTAGCATAATCTTGGATGTCAACCGTAGTCCAACGGGGCTGATTTGGGAATGCAAAAAAAGTGTGTGTCTGTATCTGTAGACCTGTTGCGATTGTTGACTTTAAGCCTTCGAGGAACAGCATCATAGAAAGTTCCTGCAGCACCTGAATTTGCCGGACAGCCATAACTTTGTCCCCCTGTAAGAATAAAGAAGTCGCAGCCAAATACCATCTCAAATGCAATACAATAGAGTAAATAGACACAGAAGCAGAAATATCAACTGAAACCACTCAACCAACTCAGAAAAAAAGGCTTGTCATTTTTGTAAACAGCTTGAAGGAATAATATATGTGGAGACCGCCCAAGTATTCAATTTTTCATTTAAGGCCATAAATATATTGAAAAAGCTACTTTTCATTTATACCAAGTTTGGCCAAAAATATGATGGGTCACAAAGATGCTTTAAAATGCTTAAAAAGGACAATTACATTAGATAAGGAATCAACATTTTGTACATCATAATTGTAGTTCTTCTCTAAAAAATTAGAAGGCAATTGTCATTTTGCATGTTTATTGCCAAATTGGTATTAATTGAAACCAAATACATACTTTTAACTAAAACATGCTGGAATATTAATTTGAAGCACATTAGTTTTCATTTTACTAAATCCAACTAAAAACAAGCTAGATGATGTAAAATGACAAAAGGACGCTAGCTTTTTTTAACATGGAATAGTTTATTATAGCTCGATGCAATGGTACTACTCCCTTTTCAAAAAGGTTTAAGAGCATTCTTGCCATTAGCCATGTTTTCAGAGTTGTATAAAGTATACAACAAAAGTGAATACTTAGGTGGCCTTCATGGACGACTTTTATGAGAAAAATTGAATACAAGGGCAGCACTCACATACATTATCCCTAGTTTGAATGAGATAAATGTTCGACTATATAATACATGAGCACTTCAATATTTCTCTTCTATTTTGTGTTCATGTCTGATAAACTTTCCGTTCCGTAACAGATGCCACAAGAAAATGAGCTAGGGTTAAAGCAAATCACATAAAGACCCAAATGCAATGAACAAGTGATAAAGAACATGACCACTATGATTTAAAACATAAAAGTAGAATTGTTGTCTAAAACCTAGTTTATAAGAAAATTACAAACAAATGGGTCCTAAATAATGACACCATAATCCTAGATACACCCTATTATTTATTTATTCATGGATATAGATTATTGAAGATAAATGGGTAATTGTCAGCAAAAAATTATATAGAATGCTAATTTCAAATATAAGTTCCTACACTATCCTTTTGCACCATTAAATCCCTACACCTACACTTAATAGTTAATACTAACATAAAAGTCCTTTTTTTCTAATCCTTGAATCCCTAGACTTGTAATAACTTAATAAAAAGGTCCATTTATAATTGCGTCAAGGTGTTTAATAAAACAACTTTTCCTTAAATTTAAAGTATAATGGGGTTTTTAATACCTAACAAATAAATTCCCATATATGCTTCAATAAGATTAAGGGCATAATAATTCTAAAACAGAATTTTCTAATTTTTGAGAAGTTTCAACTCTCAAGTATATAATCATACAAAAAAATTATGTTACTAATAAAAAGCATGGACTGTATTAGCTAAGTTTTGTAACAACTCAGGGATTAATCACGCAAAAGTTGACTTATGTACGGATTCAACAAAAGTCCCTCGACTTATGTACGGATTCAGCAATTCCCATACATGCTCATATCAACAATTTCAAGAAAGTACAAAATCTAAATAAATGAAAACAAGGAAAAATAATGTAATATGAATGTACCATGAGCAAAAAAATGTATTTGGTCATCGTGTCTGCTGAAAACATTTACAGATATTCTTCCACCAGCACCGCCAGCAAACCCATTACCTCCAGATGCACTTAAAATACCACTACCTGTCCTGTTCTTCAAAGAACAAAGATAACTCTTGCATAATTATGCTAGCCAGTGCCCAAACGCAATAAATAATGTCTAGTCACTATTAAATCAGCTTCCATGACACACTATTTAATCATATTCCAAAATATCTAGACCATATCAATGTTAAAAAAAAGAGAGAGAATTAATTTCAATTTGGCCATCCTCATTGAGTCAATAACGTAAAGGAGTACCTACTGAAAAATCACACTTCACTTCTGAGTTTACACCTATCAACCCCCACACACACGTGTGTGTGAGTGCACTTGACCATTTTAATTACGCACAAACTTGATTGAAAAAGTGAAGACTAGCTACTGTTGGTTTTGAAATCAAAGGACCAAATAACTTGCACATTATTTGGATTTTCAAGTTTTTGTTTGATTTGCAAACCAAAACTTCAGCAAAATATTTATATGTTTTCTAACATGAGCAAATGTATTTAATAAGTATCTGAATATTTAATGTAATGTGACTATCGTGCATGCATAGCGTTGCTTATTTGATGGTATCTGAGTGCCTTTTCAGTTTTCTTGTGCCCAGCTAAGGTTAGGTCTTAATTTCAAGACGCATTGGCTAATCGGTATTGAATGAATTACAAGAATAGTTCCAGTAGTTTTAGGCGGTTCTTTTTATAAAAATGTCCATGTCCATATGACTAAAATAGGATCATTTACAAAAGGCTGAATATTACAATGTGCGCAACTTCTATGACTATCCATTTACAGAGTGTCTCAGTTTTGAAGCCTGTTAATCCACATTAACTGAGTAATATGCATTCAAGAATCAAGATACGGGCATACGGCAAACCATAAATTTACCATATAATCAGTCATCCTAATCATTCAAAAGAAATTAACAGCAAAATGAAGTAAAGGTATAAAGAAAGAGACCATTACATTTTATGAGCCTTGACGGAAAATGCTGCACACCCGACCCTCCTCCGCCTTTAAGACCGCCATCACCACCATCAGCAAAAGTACTCCCCAAAAACTTCAACAGCATCCACCACCTCAACCCAAACCCTACCACCTCCTTTCCCACCATAATCCACTTCTTTACTAGTAGTCCCACCTTTACTCCCATAATCATACGGTTTATCCAAATCCGACCACCCATAAGCATCACCACCCCACACATCCTCCGGCAGCTTCGTATTATCCACAACACAACAAGCACCCCTACCACCATGCCCACCACCACCTCCTAACACCCCTTTAGGCGACCCACTAGTATACTCCGGCGGATCACCACCCAACGCCGTCACATTCACAACCGAACCCTCGTCAAACGTCGCATTCCCAGCCGTAACATAAACCGTCCCAGCCACCATCACCGAATTCAACCCTAACCTAAACTCAGAACCAACATTAATCACACTAAACAACCAGCTTCCGCACAAACAACCCTAACCCCAGGCAGCACCGTAAGCTCCCTTTCCCTTCTATATATACATCAGTTTCAAACACCAAACTAGAATTCACTTCACATATAGTGTCTAAACTACCAATCCCTCCTAAATCCTCTTCGCACAATAACGAAGGAGGATGCGGGGACGGAGGCGGCGGTGGAGGCACCGACGGCGAGTAATCCCCATGGAAATCAAGTATAGAATATCCAAACTCATCAATAGTGGAAGAAACAAATAAACTAGGGTTTAATATACTAATAATAATATTAACAACAGTTAATAAACATAAAACACGCATTGTAGCCATCAATTAAACACATAGACAGTAATAACAATAACATTAACAGTTAATAAACATAAAACACGTGGTGTAGTCATCAAATGAAGGAGATATAATAATAATAATAATATTAATATGATGAAATTGGGATGGATCTAGGGTTTGTTAGATTCATTCGAACCGTAATTGAACGGAGAGTGAGGCGGTGTGCATAGGTGTCAGTTGGAATGGAATGAGAACAAAATTTGTGTTTATTATTATTATTAATTATTGTTATTAATATTAGTAATAGTAATGGCGTGTTCATGGTCGTATATGGACATTTGGTTAGGTCAACTCTGTTGCTATGTGCTTACTCATTACATTACATGGTTTCAGATAAAGTCGGTTTAAGATGGTTTTTGTCTTGTTTTAATCATGGATTTGGTTGATGTGTTGTATTTTACTATTTTTATAATAATCATGCAAACAAAGGAAAGTGACATAAAAGGTTATATGGTTATATAATTAAGTTGGGTTGTGTAGTTTGATTTGTCAAAGTTTTGTTGATTAGTGTGTATCCTATTGTTTTAGGACAAGAGTCTACTAGTCTTTATCAAAGAAAACATATGTAAGTTAGTTGTGGGTTGAAGCTATATACGAATAGTTAAATGAATTGTGTTTGGGTTGATCTAATGTTTTCATGAGTTAACCTGTTAAACATATTCAATTTATTAACAAATAAGAAAAAATGTGTTTTATGTTTATAGCTTGAATTTCTTGGATGTGTATAATATCAAAATTTAACAGATAAAAAAAGAAACGGATGTTATGTGTCATGTATAAAAATACTTAGTTTATATGCGCTTGAACTTTTGATTGTAAATTTGTCTTTTCGAGTATTAATATGAGAAACAAGACCATAATAGGTTGTGTTTGTGTCAACCCGTCAAATTTTGTCGTGTTCAGGTTCATGCATTTGACAGGATTTTCATTTTCATGTCATGAGTCGCCTTTGTGTCGGTTTTAATCGACAACATGCAAGCACTACCCACTTAACATCCTTATTATTCATTATCTTCGATCTCAAACCGTCGTATGGCACCACCAATCACAACTGTTGCCAATTGTCACTATCACTATGTCACCACCATACCCAAGGGCGTAGCTTCTTGAGGGCCCGGACCCATCGTTTTTTTGGCGCAGTGGTAAAAGTTTGCGATTTTCATAGGTAAATTGAGTCCGAGTTGAGTCCGACCACTATTGATCGGAAAAAATTGAATTCGGCCCCTGTCGATTCGAGAACCATGCTTCGCCACTGACCATAACATAGTAGCCCTGCTTATGGTGTGCGCATATAATATATATGTGTAGGCCCGCGGGGGACAAAGGTAAAATTGCACAACTTTTAACGTTATTTTACTAAAAAATGATGGACGGGTTAATCATGCATCATGTGGTGACCTTGATAACCAAAAGACAATGTGGTACATGCAGCAATCAGGCTTGTCCCAATTACTAAGGTGCTGTTTGTTTTTTTCTGCAGGAAAAGGTTTGTAGTCTGCGGACCACATCTGCAGACATCTGCAGGAGAAGAGGTGGACCAAAGGTCTGCAGTCTGCAAGAAGAAGACTGTTTGTTTGTTAACGTCTGCAGGCTGCTGAAATAAACTTAAATTTAAATAAATTGAGTTTTTACAGCAGTCTGGTGGTAGATGGTGGTGGTGGTGGGTGGACCGTGGTGGTGTGGACCATGGTGGTGAGTGGTGGTGGTGGTGGGTAGTGGTGGACGGTGGTGGGAGGTGAGTGGTGGTAGTGGTGGTAGGTGGTGGTGGTGGACCGTGGTGGGTGGTGGTGGTAGTGGTGGTGGTGGTGGACGGTGGTGGTGGTGTTGGGTGGTGGACGTGGTGGGTGGTGGTGGTGATGGACCGTGGTGGGTGGTGGTGGGTTGTGGTGGTGGTGGTGGGTGATGGTGGTGGTGGGTGGTGGTGGTGGTGGTGGGTGGTGGTAGTGGTGGTGGACGGTGGTGGGTGGTGGTAGTGGTGGTGGGTGGGTGGACGGTGGTAGGTGGTAGGTGGTGGTGGTGGACCGTGGTGGTGGAGGTGCGTGGTGGTGGTGGTGGTGGTGATGGACGGTGGTGGTGGTGGTGCTGGACCGTGGTGGGTAGTGGTGGTGGACCGTGGTGGGTGGTGGTGGACCGTGGTGGTGGTGGGTGATGGTGGTGGTGGTGGTGGGTGGTGGTGGTGGGTGGTGGGTGGTGGTAGTGGTGGACGGTGGTGGGTGGGGGTGGTGGTGGGTGGTGGTGGACCGTGGTGGTCGTGGTGGGTTGGTGACGGTGGTGGTGGTGGTGGTGGTGGTAGTGGGTGGTGGTGGTGGGTGAAGAGAAGAGAAGAGGAGAAGACCTTAGAAGACTTTGGTCCAAGTCTGCACCAAGAAGAGGTCAGGAAGAGCTTTTGGAGTGAAATGTCTTCCGAAAAACAAACAGTCTGCCCGCCCAAACGTCTGCCCGCGTCTGCGCGGCGCAGACAAAAGAGGTCAGAAGTGCTTCTGGGAGAAAAACAAACACCACCTAAGTGTTATGTGCTTTATGTCCAAGATTTGATGCAAAACCACTATCGAGCCGGGGGTTTCACTGGAAGCAGTCTCTCTATTCCCATGAGGTAGAGGTAAGACTATCTATATCTTCTCTCTTCAGACCATATCTTAGGTGCTGTTTGTTTTTTGCTCAGAAGCACTTCTGATCTCTTTTGTCTGCACCACGCAGACGCGCACAGACGTTTGGGGTCTGCAGATTGTTTGTTTTTTGGAAGACCTTTGACTCAAAAAGGTCTTCCTGACCTCTTCTTGGTGTAGACTTGTTCCAAAGTCTTCTAAGGTCTTCAAAGGTCTTCTCCACTTCTCTTCTCCTTACCCACCACCACCACCACCATGGTCCACCGTCCACCACCACCTACCACCTTCCACCACCACCCACCACCGTCCACCACCATCATGGTCCACCACCGCCACCCACCACCACGGTCCACCACGACCCACCACCACCACCGTTCACCACCACCATGGTCCACCACCACCACCCACCACGGTCCCACCACCACGGCCCACCACCACCGTCTACCACCACCACGGTCCACCACCACCACCACCAACCACGGTCCACCACCACCGTCCACCGTCCACCACCACCACCACGGTCCACCACTACCGTCCACCACCACCCACCACCGTCCACCACCCACACCGTCCACCATCATCCACCACCACCGTCCACCATCATCCACCACCACTGTCCACCGCCGTCCACCACCGTCTACCACCAGACTGCTATAAAAAATCAGTTTATTTAAATTTCAGTTTATTTCAGCAGCCTGCAGACATTAACAAACAAACAGTCTTCTTCTTGCAGACTGCATACCTTTGGTCCACCTCTTCTTCTGCAGATGTCTGCAGATGTGGTCCGCAGACTGCAGACCTTTTCCTGCAGAAAAAACAAACATCACCTTAGTTTTATTATTAGTGAGATTAACTGAGTATGATGATGATAGTTGAAACATAACATAGATCTAATGAAGCATGGGGAGGTTTTGAAATTCTCAAAAACCTTGCATACCTTTTTTAGTTGTGTATAAATTCACACCGTGTTCAGGCTCTATATGGCCATTAATCAACACCTCATAATTCCTTACATGTTTTTCATATAAAGCCCGTTAATATGCAATTGTCTACCGAATCAAGTTTGTGGCCATTAGTTAAAGGCCCGGTTCGCAAACCTAACTCCGACAACTTGATGAGAAACAACTAATGCACCTCATAATCAATCAACAAAGAGGTATAAAAAGCCTCTCTTCCCGGAGAAGAGAGGATTAAATTCTTTGTGTCTATTTTTTTTCCTTAAGCATTGACTATGTTTACCTTCATCATTGGTAAATACTATGGTGGTGTTTGTTTTTTCAGAGGTAAAATGCATGTAGTCTGCGGACCACATATGCGGAAGAAGAGGTGGACCAAACCTCTACAGTCTGCAAGAAGATGACTGTTTGTTTTTTTTTAATGTTTGTAGACTACTAAAATAGATTGGTGGTGGTGTACGAACGATGGTGGTGGTTGACGGTGGTGCAGGGGCGGATCTAGTGTGTTGGTAGGGGTAACGCTCGCTTCCCCTCAACTTTTTCGGCGTAGTGTAATATTTTCCTTTTTTTATGTTTTCTTGTATTACATTACACCTAAAAATTATGTAACGTTACCCCTGAAATTTTGGTCTAAATCCGCCATTGCGGTGGTGGTGTTTAACCCTCTGCAGACCTTAGAAGTGGCTGGCCAAGTTTGCACCAAGAAGAGCTCGCGCAGACGTTTTTTAATGAAATGCATTTGAAAAACAAACAATCTACATGTGGCAACGCGCGTCATACGTGTGGCGTAGACAGAAGAGCTTGCAGAGACTTTTTTTACAAGAAAAAGCATCATCTAATTCTTACACTGAACGATGGTCACAACAAAACCCTTTGGAGCTCTTATAACGAGACTAATGGTGTTCTTTGTGGTAGTAGGATAACAACATTACTTTAAATTATTTAATCATTTATTTTATCTTTGTTTTTTGTTTAATATATCCTTATCTATTGTTTAATTCATGTATAGTTATGTGTTATTGAATATGTTAAAACTCCACTGCCGTATATCAACTTCCATCATCACCGTTCTCTATGTGTATTGTCACTATCACCGTCATTTTCCACCAATGGTCTAAACAAAACACGTACAAATCTAATGAAAACATGAAGAGGACAAAGAAACACACATATCCTACACACACACACTGATGAAGGACATGAAGCACACATAAACATACAAACAAACTTTGTCTTACATCGAAAAACAAATACAAATTAAAACCCCTACAACTTTGTGTTGAATGCCAAGTCTCATGTTTTCATGCTTATGACGTTTAACTTTGATTTTTTATGAAAGGTTACCGTGTACATGTCTAGTTGCAATATTAATTTAAGTTTGTTTTTGGATTAAGGTTTAAGACTTTAAGATACAATTTATGAAGGACGAAGTAAAAGATGGTGGTAGGGGAGAAAGATGAAAATAAAATTCGGTGACATAAAGGCAGCCAACGATTGTAAGTTTTGGATGTTGAAAAATCGCATCTGGTGGAACAAGTGGTGGATTCAGGATGTTGAAAAACCAAGGTTGCCACTACAACCGGATTGTGAGGAGGTTGCAAACTTTTGAGTTTTTTAATATTATTTCCCACTCACGATCCCAAGCTAGATTGCCAATAGGAGTAGTCTGATAGCGCGTGTAGCATGTAATGCATCATCTCCTTCTAGCAGCCCATTGGCGCAAAAATATCGAACACTTGGAGGGCATCCGAAATCGAACATGCATTATACAAAACTTACACTAAATATTTGGTGACCACTAAAAGCTACTTTCATGTCCGAAAAATATAAAATACTGTAGATTAATTATAGTGTTGTTATCATAATGTTGCAACAATGTAAATGCTTCTACATTAGTCATAAGACTCATAACATTAGAGTTTGCTCAAATAGATTTTCATTCTTATGTCACTTGAAAAACGCTCATCCTATAATTTCGAGAAAATTCAAGCTCACTTGTATATTTTCAAGCTCGAGTGCTAGCAGCCCTTGCCCCCTAGCACAAGCTCGGCTTGTGAGCAAACCACATAACACCATAGGAACAAATCAGACTCCCGAATTTAACAATGAGTGTAGAAAAAATGATTAAATCTGAGTGCATATTGATGTTTTACCAACACTTTTGTTATGATTATATTGAAGCCATGAACCAAAAAACATGATGCAAGATCCTGAACCAGATGATAACTAAGAAAATTAATGTCCAAAACATTAAAAAAGGTTCCATTGCCGGGAATCGAACCCGGGTCTCCTGGGTGAAAGCCAGATATCCTAACCGCTGGACGACAATGGATTTTTGATACTTATTTGATAAACAAAAGTTATATACTATAAAAAATAAATAAATATTCTGTTGCGTAAAGTAATAATGAATGAATATCTTTTAAATATTTCGATAATATCATAAAGTAGACCGTTGGAAATACTCAAAAACTCATATTAGTTATAGCAATTTGCCGTATCTATAATCTATAATCTATAATAACTTATAATAAAGAATTGAAGTTTGATGATGTGGCATTCAATGAAGGTCCCAACCCCTCCTTGAATGTGTCACGTGGCATGATGTAGGATTTTTTAATTTTTGAGTTTTTTTAATAAATCTATATATATTATAATTATTTTAGGAAAAGATAACAATTTAAAAACAAAATTAAATTTTCTCTCTAATGTTTCCTCCCATAACTTTTAAACGTTAATATTTTTTATATACGAGATTTTTTAAAGAAAAAAATTACACCAAATTAACGAGCGTTTTATTATCTTTCCAACGAGTACCATAGTGCTATATAAAAACGGAGAAAAAAAAATAACTATTTTTGTGGGGTTTTGTTTTCAAATATATTTTACTCTACTAATAAATCACAAACGATAAACATAACTTTATAGGCAGAGATTCCTTTTTTTTTATATTTGAATATGATAACTTATGGCAGAAATTTGTTTAAAATAAATAATAATAATAATAATAATAATAATAATAATAATAATAATAATAATAATAATATGGGTTAAGTTATTCTACAAAGGCTACAAAAAATGAGAAGGGTGAGAAGGATACAAAAAACACAATAGATAATGAATATAACATAATGAGCCACAAAATATAACACAGTGCCAAAAAATATAACACAATGTGATGAAAAAAGACACAATGAATTGAAATAATGACACAATGATAAAAATAAGAAAAAGACACAATGGTAAATAAAAGATACAATGATATAACGCATATTCTAAAAACTACAAGCTAAAACCCCAAAAAAACGAAGATCTAAAAACTAACGTCGTAGGGTTCGATAAGACGATTCCAATGCCGCTTAAATGAGTTCAATCAGAGTCCGTTTGATACCCTTCCTACGACTTCCTATTTTTCTTTCACTGTGTATTTGATCCCAACCCATAATAATATTATTATTATTCATTAATCATGTATTGGCAAATCATTAATTATGTTGTCATATTAGATACTAGCAAATTACCCCGGGAAGGTCCCGGGGTTGAAAAATTTTAATATGACTTAATAAAAATAATAAAAGAAGAAAACTCAAATCACGAAAAGAGTAAATAACTTAAACATAATCAATCTTAGATAAAAAATTTCACTATGTGATAACGTATTGCAAATGACTCAAGTTAACTAACCACAAAATCTCTCAATCACTGCATGTCCCTAACCTAAAACCATCAGTAATCATCTAAATAATCACACTTATGTAAGCTGCAACAATTCAAAAACTCATCAATCTCTAATGACTCTTATAATTCTTAACCTAATCAACTAAACAATCACTTAGGTTGGAAGTTGTAACCATTAAAACGTATAACATCTATGTACCAAGTCTCACAATATTAATATTGATACCTAACTTAAAAGAATGTATAAATCTAATATTTACACCTATCATAAATGCTAAAAAAATACATAACTCTAATATCAATATTCAACCCATAACCTAAAACAATGTAATAGTGACGTCGAATTGGAATCCCTCCTAGATACCTCGATCATAAACACCGTAAACATAAGCCTGTGATCATTATACACTGCATCAACTTAATCATCCAATTCTTACAATGTATATCACTAATAATCTTCATCCTACATCTCAAAAAAAAAAAAAAAAAAAAAACTAACCTTGATTCCTCTATCCCTATCTAACTATATCACCAAACACATCAACAATCACCAAACAAACAAATCTATCTATCAACACATACCCTACCTTCCAATCTAAATTCACAACATCTAATCAACAAAACACTAACTCTAACAATAACTACAACATCTAACTAAACTACATTACCTGATAATAAAAAAAAACGAAGAGTAAAAAAATTCTGTAAACACAATTTTTAAGTTCGGGTCACTTTCGACCATCCCAATATCAAAGAATATTAAGAAACACTTACAAGATAACCTCGGTAGTATGCTTGTATTTTAACCGCAGCCAATTCGCCGGAGACACCATAACCGGAGCCAACAACGAAGGCATGATTGGTTAAACCATGGGTTGAATGATCAGAGGTAGGATGATGACGTGGAGTGTGACGTTGTCGGTTTTGGCTACCCTTCGTCACCTCTACCAGACCAGACGCGTCGGCCGGTCAGAGACCAGGGCCGGCGTCTCTTCTTCGAGTCTTTCTCTCTCTCTTTCTAGCTTTCTTTCTCTATCTCTTCATCGAGTCTCTCTCTCTTCCTCTGATTTCCTCGCCGCCATTGTTGATCGGTTCTAGGGTTTTGAGGGTTTTGGATTGGGGATAATATTATTATTATTTATAGTCCTTGGAATATTGAAGGATTGTAGGAATACGGGAATAGGGTTGGGAATAGGGTTTGGGTTGGTTTTTATTAAAATTAAACAAAATAATTAAAAAACACCAAAACCTTTCAATTAGAATGCCACGTGGCAATTTTAAGAGGGCCTTGAATCAAGGAATGGGCGCCACGTCAGCAAAACACCTTTGTTTTATATATATATATAGATTTTATTATGTTATATTAGATATTTCAACCCCGGGACACTCCGGATAAAAGCTAGTAACTTATAATAAAATAATTCAACTTTGATGATGTGGCATTCAATGGAGGCCTCAACCCCTCCTTGAATGTGTCACGTGGCATCATGTAGGATTTTTTAATTTTTGAGTTTTATAAATAAATCTATATATATTATAATTATTTTACGAAAAGATAAGAATTTAAAAACAAAATTAAATTTTCTCTCTAATTTTCCTCCCATAACTTTTAAACGTTAATATCTTTTATATACGAGATTTTTTAAAGAAAAAAAATTACACCAAATTAACGAGCGTTTTATTATCTTTCCAACGAGTACCATAGTGCTATATAAAAAACGGAGAAAAAAAACAACTATTTTTGTGGGGTTTTGTTTTCAAATATATTTTACTCTACTAATAAATCAAAAACGATAAACATAACTTCATATGCAGAGATTCCTTTTTTTTTACATTTGAATATGAAACTTGTGGCAGAAATTTGTTTAAAATAAATAATAATAATAATATTATTATTATTCATTAATCATGTATTAACAAATCATTAATTATGTTGTCATATTAGATATTTTTATTATGTTATATTAGATATTTCAACCCGAGACACTCCGGGATAAAAAGCTAGTAATCATCATATTAGTTATTTAAAAAAAAAGATTCCTTGAATTCTAAAGCATAAAACCAAACCAAACATAACAATCACAACACACATCTTCAAATCAAACACAGGTGATTTCTAGTTGCATACCAGTTATGTCCCATGCATTGATTTGCATACAATAATATAAACATTAGGCTAGAAGTGTTCAAATAATTTTCTATAAGGCCAAAAAACTTTGAGCACTTTTTTTCCTAAATTATTTATGTATAATCAATCTGCCATTTATGATAAAAATATTACATTATTTTATTAATAATTTATTTTTTATTTAAAAAAATACAAGAGTAATATATTATTAAAAAATACATCTTGTGATCCTCTATACTTATTTGACCGTTTTCCTTTAAAAATCACACTAAACTAGAGTCTACGAGAAATATGTGAACTCTCACTAGTTTGTGATGATTTTTGGCCTACTTATAGTGAGTGATAAGTATACGACTTATGTCAATAAGTTTTTTTTATATAACTCGCTCTAGAAGATTGTCATTAATATGAACATCGAATAAGTTTAGAGCAAGTGGTAGTTATCCAAATTTTGAATCTTTCTTGACTATGAAAAGTTACCTTTTTAGTCGTAATGTTTTGACATTTTATCACACGGTCTTGGTCCCAAAGTTTTGAAGCATATATGTTATGATACTTAGGAAACTAAAGAGGTAGGATATGGTATAAACCGGTCAACTTATATTAAAACCGGTTATATGTAAACTCATAGGTATGACAATGAAACACACATATCACTAAACATCAAAATCTCCACATATTACGAAATATTCTCATTAAAGGTGATATCTCATGCTTTACATAAACAAAATCCCAATACAAACACAATTTACAGGGCAAACCCTAATCCACCAAACAATATAAATAGGTGGGCATTTAACACAATTGATTTATTCTATACTCTCCCTTCTCTCATGTCTATACTTACTCTCACCACAAATATTTATTCTCACGCCGAATAGTGGTCACGATGACAACCCGACCCCATGACGAGTCCTAACGGTGTTCTGTTTTGCAGTTAACTAGGTTACGATTTAGAGTCATTAGAGTTACAGAGGTCCAAATTCAACCTGAAGACACTTGTTTTCGGTACTTGTTTCTTCATTGGCGCCTTCCGTGGGACGAAAGAATCAAGAATTAGCCGTTGGTACTCGACATGACGAATAATCAAACTATCGCGTTAAAAACATAACCCTCCCCGAGAACTTTGATAAAGAACCCTCAATATCAATAGAGGAGACTAAAACTAACCCAACTCGAGACCTAAGTTTCGAGTTGGGTGAAGAAGAAGAAGAAGAACAACAAGCTATGGGATTTGAGGAGCTGTGACAACAGCTTCAGAGTGTCACCGGACTACTGTTTGCCACATACATATCATTCACACCATCATCCCAAGCACACTCCTGCCCCCTAACCAACGTCTACTATGCAACCATCTATTGTTACACCACACCATACATAACTTCCGCTACAATGATGTTATCGTACACAACCACTGCACTGTTCACTTACATGCCACCATTGTACTCACCGGTCCCTAACATGGTACAACCAGCGGTCACACCATACATGCCGATTACACCAGGGAACCAACCTTACATGCCATACTAACCTATACTGCTTTACGGCTATATGTTTCCTCACGTGGCAGTCGGTGCTCAACTTTACCCCTATTTGTTCTTACCCAATTCTAGGTTGTGGACAATGGGCGATACTGGCATAATCATCCCATATCTTTTGGGTTTTAAGAATTCTTTTAAATTTTGAGTTTTTCAGTCACGCCATAGATATATATAGTAAATTGATTTGTTTAAGATCTACTCTCATTGTTTGGCTCACTAACTAATTTGATTTTAGGATTTCTAAATAAAGATTTGTTATCGTAAAATAATTAAACTTGTATTATTCGTTAACTTATTATATTAATAGATAGGATAACTTGTTAAATAATAGACGAGAAAGTGTAGGGTACAAAGTCTCTTATCCTACAAAGTGTAGGAAGCCACAAAATGATGCCACGTGGAACTTGTCTGTTATAACTCTATAACTGATTAGAGGGGTAGTATAGTCAATTGTACATATCAATTAATCACGTTTATATCCATGTTTTATCTTTCATCAATATTTCAAATTTCATAACTGATTCCATAATATACGATTATCAATTCTTACCATATTAAAAAAATCTACAATCATAATCAATCACTGGTTCAATTTTTTTACGAAAATCATAAGCAATTTGCTGAGTTTTTCACCATGTTCGGTATGTACTCTGTTTTTATTGTTTTCAATTAATCGTGATCTTACTCTTAATTTGTGTTTTCAGATCTAAACAATGAACCTGAATTCTTATTCGATGAAGAACATGAAGTTGTTGATCCTCATAATCTCAATTTTGAAGGTTAGTTTCTACTGTTTTGAAGTTTTTTTAGATCAGTCATGTTACAGAGGTTGAGCATTCCATTAAAATTTTTATGTAGATATTATACATGAAGCTGTAAACAACACTGATGAAGATATTGGTGAGAGATTTGATTTCATTGTTGAACACAGAAGGATGTAAGGTATTTTTTGATGTTTTGTGGTTTTGAATGTAACTGGTTGTATGTTCGTATTGATAACATTTCTGAATGCGTTTTAGTATGTTTTATACATGCGTTTTGATGTATCTGGTGATATTATGTTTAGGATAACATTCAAATGCGTTTTAATATGTTTTTAACATGCGTTTTGATGTATCTGGTGATATTATAGTATTGATAACATTCAAATGCGTTCTATGTTGATTTTAACATGCGTTTTGTGATCCTTTTTGTTGTTTTACGAATACATTACATAAAAAGTTGTTAATGGTGTTTTTAATCATGTTGTTTTATGGCAGATCTATCTAACAAAGATGTTCCAATTGATGATCAAACTCCAATATACATACCTCCTGTTGCATCTTCATTGAAACCAGAAGTTGGTATGGTTTTCCCAAGTATTGATCATGCTATTGAGTTTTACCAGCAGTACGCCAAGGCTTCTGAATTTACAGCTAGGAAGAGTACCTCATATGTTCATATGAATGTTCTTCGTATCAAATATCTTGTTTGTTACAAAGAGGGTGGGAAGCCACAGAAATTAAGTTCGGGGAACGACAATAAAAAAGTTAAACCAAGGAAAAGACCTTCAATCCGTACAGGATGTAAGGCTTTTATTAGATTTGGATCAGAAAATGGAAAAGAGTTTAAGGTATGTGAATTTATAGAAGGACATAATCATCCGTTGGTTTCGTCTGAGGATATTCACTTGTTAGCAGGCAATAGAAAGCTTACCCACATTCAGGAAGAAATGATATGTGAATTGTCTTCATTAAACATGGGACCTGTTAAAGCTTTTAATGTGATGAGGACAAAATATGGCGGTTTTGAGAACGTTGGTGCAACTGCAGTTGATTGTAAGAACTTTAAGGGTGGGTTGAACTCTTTTATTGGTGTGCACGACGCCGACATGATAGTTTCGAGGTTGAAGGATAAGAAAAAGTATCTTCCTGATTATTCATTTGAGTACTCGGTTGATGAAAAGAATGCCCTCACTGGTCTGTTTTGGGCTAATGCTTTGTGTAAAAGGAACTACATGGAGTTTGGCGATGTCATATCTTTCGATGCAACTTTTAACACAAACAAGTATGTCCACTTTTTTAACCTATTTTAATAACTTCATCATCATTTTTAGCATGCTAAACTGTCACATGTTTCTTTTTACAGGTACAAAATGGTTTTTGTTCCTTTTACAGGAATTGACAATCATTGTAGAAATGTAACTCTTGGGGCTGGATTGTTGTCTTCTGAGACAACAGATTCTTACACTTGGTTATTGGGAGCTTTTGTAAAATCCTTTGGTAAGAAACCAAAAGTTGTAGTCACTGATCAAGATCCAGCAATGAATGCAATTCAGAAGGTTTTTGATACCAGCAGGCATAGGTTGTGCATGTGGCACATTATGAAAAAGGTGTCTGATAAGGCAAGTACTTCTACAAATTCTTAATGCGTTTTACTACATACATACATGCATGCGTTTTATAATCTGTGTTAAGATTTGTTAACTCATCATTTATATTAATGCGTTTTGTAACTTATGTTTGCGTTTTACTGTCATGTGTTACTGTTTTTTCTCCTGTTTAAATTTTTTCTATTCAAACACTTATATTTTTCATGATGTGTTTTTATTTTTAGGTTGGTGGCGCATTATGCAGCGATGATGAGTTCAAGCGGCGAATTTGTGACATCGTTTGGACCGACTCAATTGGTCCTGAGAAATTTGACTTTGAATGGCACCTTGTGATGACTGATTTCAAGCTTACGGATAACACTTGGTTGACGGATATGTTTAACTTGAAAACAATGTGGATTCCAGCATATTACCGTGATGAACCCATGTCTGGTCTAATGCGGACAACATCTAGATCAGAGAGTGAGAATCATTTTTTTTGTCAAGCGGCGAATTCCCAACTGACGCTTGTCGAGTTTTTGAACCATTTCGAGACTTCAATGGAAGCTCAGAGGTTTAATCATAGGAAAAACGACCATGATTCAAGGCACACTATTCCTGATTTCTGGACTAGTTTTCCCATTGAGAAGGAAGCATCTCAAATTTTCACGAGGTCTATATTCCTTGATATACAAGAGGAGATTTATGCTACCTTTGATGGTTTGATAGGTGTTCACACACAAAGGTGTGGTGAATATTTGAAAGTCTTTGTTGATGACCCCAAAGCATACGGCGAAGGTTTTTTAGAGGCAAGTGCGTTTTATGAGTTTTATACATGCGTTTTGTTGACTTTATTAAAATCTGATGAACTGCTGATGAAGTTAATAAGTATTGCTGATGAACTGCTGATGAAGTTAATAAGTACTGCTGATGAAGTGCTAAGGTTAATAAGTACTGCTGATCAATTCACTGATGGCCTTATAACCACTGATGAATGATAACCACTGACGAGCAACTAACTATCAGTGGTTTCTCTCATCAGTGGTTGTGCAGTACTTTCATTATCAGTAGTTAACTTCTTCATCAGTAGTATCAATCAGCAGTTCATCAGTAGTATCCAATATATGTACATACATGCGTTTTACAGTGTTTCAAATGCGTTTTAATACATGAGTATACATTTTTTTACAGGTGCTTTTCAAGAAGGATGGTGATGATGTCACTACATTATGCACGTGTAAAAGGTTTGAACAATATGGTTTACTATGTAGGCATATTTTTCTAGTTCTTCGGACATTTAGAATTCAAAGATTCCCGAAGAAATACATTTTGAAGAGGTGGACAAAAGATGTTGTCCCGAATGAGATAAACCATTCTTTTGAGTTACATGAGTTTGGTGATGACAAAAGCAAAGAAGCTAGAAAGATTGCTAGGGAATTTGTTTTCGCCGGTGAATACCTTGCAAATAATTTGATCACAGACTTAGAGGAATTAAAGCTAGTCAACGAGCAAATGAAAGAAATGATCAACAAGGTGGACGAACGTCGGTTTAGTAGACCAACTCAAAAGAAGTACGATCGATACTCTAGTTTGCTTGGGTATGACAAGCCGGCGGATACTATTGTCCGTTTGCCAAATGGTATCAAAAATAAAGGTCGGGGTTCCCACAAGCGAATTAAATCCAACAAAGAAAAGGCTATAAGTCGTATAAGTAAAAGGAAAAGAACATGTAACATTTGTGGGGAGATAGGACATGATCGTCGGAAACACAAGTTAAAAACACACTGTTACAAGATGAGAATGAGGAAGATGAAAATGCAGAAGACCAAGGAATTGAGCATCAGGAGTTGAAGACCAAGTAGATGAGGAGTGATTTTTAGGATTTTAGTAATTGCGTTTTAGTGTTTTAATGACTGCATTTTAGTATACTCTAAACAGTTTCAGACTTTCTAGTGTTTTAATGACTGCGTTTTATGATTTAGTGAATGCGTTTTAGTATATTTCTCAACAGTTTATACATACTTTTTTATGATCTTATAGAATGCGTTTTATGATTTTGTTGGATGCGTTTTAGTAATTAACACCTATATATAATCATTCATTAAACAAAGTCAAATATATTTCATACAATACCAAACATTTTGACAAAACCTTGTCAACCTTTTACATACTAAACAACCACACTTACAAACATCATCAAAACATACTAAACATTCGACCTTAGAACCAAAAGAAAAACCCACTGCCAAGAGTTAAGAACAACAACAAAAAACTACCCTGTTATGAAATGCACCCATCCTTCATAAAAGTTTCATTCTTTTTTTGTTTAAAATCTCATCCCTCCCCTTCCTTTTATCTGCCATGTTCGACCAGATGGTTTCTTCGGTGTTCTTCAA
Source organism: Ambrosia x helenae (assembly GCA_030844895.1). NCBI lineage: Eukaryota > Viridiplantae > Streptophyta > Magnoliopsida > Asterales > Asteraceae > Ambrosia > Ambrosia x helenae. The sequence continues at coordinate 51,736 of JAUTDX010001622.1, read as the reverse complement.
GCTATGATATATTAAATCATCAAAAGCTTCTTGTTGTTTTATCAGCTCTAAAGCTTCATCCCTGAAGCTTGATTTTGGTTCACCAAGTAGCATCTCATGGACATCAAGGTTTTTTTTCGCCTGCCTGAGTACATCCTGTTGAACACCCATAACAGAAGAAGATGCCTTGATATCATTCCTTACCTCAGTTGAAGAATCAACCATGATCACTGTCTTCACTTGTATATTATTGATCGCATTCTCAATGTTACCTTCCATTTTTGTTATAGTGTTTTTTTCTTAGAACCGTGTGATGCTCTGTTTTTTATCACAAGTATATATAGAGAATTTTTAGGGTAATAAAGTTAAGATATGGTAGTTGAAGATACTAATTATTCATTTAATTCTATTTAGATATCAATCACATCAACACAACTTGCATTTGTATTTTTCAAATCATCTGATATTGTTTATACTCGAACGAATGCGTTTTGGTATGTCTGACAAGTTGCTTTTTTATGTAGAGATTATAATAATCAATTATGTGGTAATTTGGTAGTTGAATATTATAACCAGTATTTAATTTTGATACAAACTCAATCAAATCATACCAACTTGCAAAATAGAATAATTTTTTTACATTTATTAACCTTTAAGTTTTAACAGAGACTTATAATCATTACACCTATACCAATTATACTATTTTTATTATAATTTTTTTATCACATATCAACACATTTAATCCCCAAAATTAACTTATTTGTTATCAAAATTTATCTTAAAACAGTTAAACATGTGATTCTGTAGTGTCCTTTTTAGTTTTTTTCCCCCAAGCAAATGATTTTAAGTTTGTTTATAACACATGCGTTTTACACAACTATTAAATGCGTTTTAGGTTTTTTTTGGAATCAGAAGAGTCCAACTGCTTTGAATAGTACTCCATGTGATTCTTTTTTGTCATCTTGTCTATTATTGTGTCTATATCAAGATCAATATGTACATTTTGAAATTACACCACAAATATATTTTTACAACAATGTCTTCTCCATCATCATCCTCTAGCAGATCCCTTTTTATTAAGAGGATTGAAGAACAAATCATCAAGGATCATTCTTCAGAGAGTGTATTGATGAATGATTTGAAGAATGTTCATGAAGGCTTGTCTAGGAAAGATGTAGTTTGTGACATCCTCAAGTCAATGCCAGATTCCAGTCTTCAAGAATTGGCATTGATGTTCATGCTTGATTTAAAACAAAAAGATTTGAATCTTGTTGAGGAACTTACTAAATCCATTGCTCTTTTAAGGTGCTCAATGGAGATGAAGATCAAGTTTCTCAAATCAATTTAAACCTTCTCTAGCTTTTTGTTAACGTATTTTGTGTGTCTATCTTCCTGTTTCTGCTACTTTTTTGTTATCATCTAGTATGTTTGTGTTTTGTTGTTTTCATTTAGTGTGGTTGTGTTTGTTGTTTAATAATGATGTTAAAATACTTGAATGCGTTTTATGATTTACTTGAATGCGTTTTAGTAAATGTTCATTACATAACACACCAACAAAAACCATTAATCTAAAACAAACATTCAGCATAACAAACTTTAAAAACATTTAGCTAACACTATCTACTCGCTTCAGCATTTTGTCGAAAGCATTTCGAATCATCTTATCCTTGTAAGGTCGTTTGCTAAACTTATGAGCTTCTTCGATAGCGTCATCCCTTGCCCTGTTGTGCTCGCTAAGTATCAACTTTGCAACATACTTGATTCTTAACGAATTTAGCTGCTTGTTTTGTAGTTCCGACTCATTAACAAACCCGGCTTTCCACACTTTATTCCCTTTATACGTTTCCATGTGCCGTATTGCGAATATACCGCAGTCATTTATGTTTTCTCAGTTCTCCATGGCATTTCTCTCCTATGTATTGTCCCCCCTTCAATCCTCTCGATCCCTATGCTCCTCTCACACAATGTTCTCAAAGTTAAGTAAAAAGTGTGTCTCTGCAGGCAATAAAACAATACAAAGTTAAGTGATTCCCAATAACATATTTTTTATTATTCATTAAGTAGTAATTTTACATACCAGGACTTCGGGCACCCCTTCATATCTTGCCTAAAAATCTGGTTCATTCTTCGAGTTGTCAATTAACTCAATGAAACCATCCTTTATATCGAAGCACATTAGATAGAAATGACCCTTTATTAGCAATGGCACTATAATGATGTTAAATTCATCCAGAGTTTTGATATTGAACGTCTTCATCGTATGTTGCAAATTGCTTTTAAAAACCTTCACCCTATCATGTTCAGGAACCCCTTCTTTGTAGTAGTCTGCTGGCTGTATTTCAAAAAACAACAAGTCAAATTAAAAAAACTTATTAAAAAAACAAATGCGTTTTACTGTTTTCATTCATGCGTTTTACTTCATCTTTTAACATCTGTTAATACATCATTTATATAATTAAATCAAATGCGTTTTAAATAATCATTATTATTATTTTACCATCATTGTAGTGCTGCAATAAAGCTTGTACACTCCATCTTCATGTACTTTTTTCTCCTCATAATTGAGCAGCTCTATATATGCATCCACTGCGTTAGTGTGCAACCAAATACCGGGGTAGAAACTTTCAAGAACAGCCTTATATATCGATGTCCCCGCATCCGATTTGTAGACCACTTTCCTGAAAGTTACAAATCAAATTTTAGTTGTTTACAAACTATAATCTAAGCTCATACATATCACTTACATTTTTTGCCTTGTTGGCGCCATCATGTACTCTGCCATCATCTGTTCATCTTTTGTCAGAGGCTCAAACAGTGAAACCTTTCTCCCGATGTAAGGAGATTTTAAAGCCCAAGACGGATTCTTCTTTCTGACTGGCCTACCAGCATTAACATCATCAACCTTCGCTTTTCCTTTTTTTTCCTGAATAATTTGATCCTTTGGTGTTTCTGGATCCTTTTCCGGCTCTACTTGTAGCAAAGGCACATTGGTTATAACTTCTGCCAAATTCACCTGTTCTTCGACTTGATCTTGTTGTTCATCCCTTATACCATATACGCCTGGCTCTATTGTTTGTATCATACCAAGTGCTGTATCACTTATACCATCGTCTTCAAATACTTCTTCAATAACAATAGCCTTATCAACATTATCTTCCACCACCATCGCCGACTCCTACACAACATTTTCATCAACATTCTTCACAATTGAAACTGTTTCATCAGGCCCCACTCCTGTGTTCTCTTCAATATTTACAAGCTGTCACAAAAAAAACAAAACATGCGTTTTACTTATAATTGTAAAAAAAAAGTTAAACAAATGCGTTTTACCTGTTTAGCCACTTTTTCATTCTGTCCACTTTGATCTCCAGCCGTCTTCTTCCTACCATGCCCATATCGTTTGTATCCTACCAATGTTTTTGTGGTCACGGTTGGGACCATCCCCGCCGCCTGTTCTTCAACAACCCTATCATCCTCACCACCCAATTGCGCACCCAAGTCTTCAAAACCTTGATCTTCTCCTAGGCCAACCACATGTTCAGCTTCATCTTTTTGTTTACCTCTAATGCCGTCCCATTTCTGGCACCTATCCATCAATTCCCTACACAAGAAATAATTCTCTCTTGCCTGTGAAACCATATCATCCATTTCCTCTTGGATGTCTAGATACTTCTTCATGTTACTGTCCATTTTCTTCAGCCAAACCTGCCATGATAACAATAAAGGCGTTTTAATATTTTCCAAATGCGTTTTACAAACAACTATACACCTATACTACAAAAAACAACTGGCATGACATATATACCTTTTTAGCTTTCATAGCTGCGTCGAATTCTTCTTTATTACACTCAACCCCACTCAGTTGTGGTGGCGTTGCACAATACTCAAACATTTGCTGGGTTTGTGTCCCCATGTCAAAATCTCTCCAGTCTAGGTTGTCATAATCCAGCTCCTCCTCATCAACAGTGGTTTCTTTTTCATGCAGACCCACCAAAACATCCACAGCGTCCTTCACCGTTTCGCTTACACCTTTTTCAGAACTTCGTTTTTCACTCTCTTCGTTCCCTTCAACATTATCATCATCATCTTCTTCGATATCTGTTAAAGGCCCATTATCGTATATATAACTTTCCATATCCTGCAACGATGAAGATGTAATGTAACTAATTGCAGGATTCTTCACAATTGTTGGATTATGCCTTTTGTTGTATTCATGGGTGTAAATAACCTGCACATAGTAACAACTTAAGTTTTAAATTATTAAAAAAATTTATAAACTATGCATGCGTTTTGTTAAATAATAAATGCGTTTTACTATAGGTATGAACAGAAACTTACTATAGGTATAAACAATGCATGCGTTTTGTTAAATAACAAATGCGTTTTACTATAGGTATAACTAAAACTTACACTTAACATTGCTATCGGCCCATTGTACTGATCTTGCTTCCAGCCTGCTTTTGTTCTGTTTAGACACTCTAGTAGGTATGAACACCACTTCATGTTTGGTATATCATCTTCTTTATCCACACTAATCAAAAATCTCTGGTTAACTTTTGTTGATTTTGTTATCTCGCCAAAAACTGTGTTCCACAGTACCAAGAAATTTAGCTTAAACATTCTCCCACCATTTACCAGTGTTTTAACCACATTTAAAACTTGCCCAACACTTGGAGTAGATGTGTTGAATTGAGATTTGAATTCATCTATCGTTGAACCCGATCCTTTTTTTGGCCTTCCGTGCTCCAACACAGGAATTGTCCCTATCGGGATCCCGAAACACTCTTGCACCAAAGAACTTGTTATCTTTATCTTCCAGTTCCCAACATTAACTGTTCTCGTTGTTTCGTCATAATTCGAAAGCAACCAGAAACCTAGACCAGTTTGAATTGAATCTATATCGATTTCTAACACTGATCCAAATCCCATACTCCTTACCGCCTCTTTTTGTTCATTTGTGAACTCTTTCATATCCCTTACAAATTCCCCGGGAGAACACCTTAGTTTCAATTTTGTATCCCGGTATTCAACAAAAGTCCTTGCTGCTTTTTCTTTCCCTACTTTTATTTTTATTTTCTTTGCTGGTTTAACAAAATCATCATCTGATTCACTCTCTGAATCCTCCTTATTTTGTTTCTTTCTCTTTTTCTCTTTATGGACATTTTCCTTTTGAACACCCTTCTTTGGTTTATCTACATCTTTCTTTGACTTTCTCAAATCTTTTAAAGGACTTTGGAAATCATCATCAGACCCTGTATCCCTTGGTTGTTCAGCTTAACACAAACACAACAATGAACAACATACATTAGGTTTAAACCATGTTGCATACAACAAACCACACAAACATAGTATTGCTATTATATAACTAAAACGCCTTTAGTATTATTAGATGCGTTTTGATATACCATATCCTATCATCAGAATCCATTGGTTCTTATCAATATCACTATGATATTTCTACATCAGTAAAACGCCTTTACTATTGCACAAAACGCCTTTTGTTTTTTGTCAACTTTTTTGCCTGTCCATATTCTGATGTTATCAACAAGTAATCAGTAATGTTAAACTATCAAAACCCCTTTATTGATAAAACGCCTTCATTATAATTATTTTATTAACATTAACTATCAAAACGCCTTTACAATCACATTCACCCAAATTTTCAAACAATTAACAACCTAAAACATCATAGCCATCTGTAATATACCTAAAACGCCTTTATAAACTTATAACAACCCTTTATAATCACATTTGTCCTACTTTAAAACACATACAGCATCAAATCATCTCATGCATCAATAATCATATAAAACGCCTTTATCATAACATCTAAAACGCCTTTACTAGATCCAAATGTTAATCTTACAAATCATCAAAAAACTTCTAAAACGCCTTTACTAATTCAATCAACCATCTAAAACGAGTTTAAATCATACCTGTAATCCTTGGTTTTGAAGGCCTATCATGATATTGTTTGCTTCTTCTTTCACGTCCTTCACCTGATTTAGGTTTTTAAAATTAGGGATTAACATCAATTAATAAAATACGATCAAAAATAAAGTAAAATCATGAACAATTCCTTACCTGATTTGCGTTTTGGAGGCATATTTGTTGATATGATTAGTGTTTCTCCGATGCTCTGATTTTTGTGTATCAGTTTGTGGACTTCTGTGTGAGTTTTGATTTTTGGAGAATCAATCGCACGAAGTAACCGTCAATTAATGAGGTTTATTTGGGCGCTGGATTAAAAAATTCAAATTATTTTAGTTTGTAATTTGTCTGTTTTACCCTCACATTGATAACTGCCATTAATGACAAACGTGGGTAATTAATGTACGAGGTTGTTGCTATAAAACGCAGAAGGTGGGAGATGGAGGGCCAGGATCACTTCTTACACTTTGTAAGTTAAGAAGCCTTTGTACATTAGCCGGCCTCATAATAGACACCAACGTTGCATTTCTTGATTGCTTATTGTCACCATATGTTCCACTTTCTAATGTTGAACCTGGTGGTGCCCCGTATAGTGGATAAAAGCTCGTGGTGTGTATGTATGTACATCCTGGGGTTCCTTAACTAATGCATAAAAGTTAAGAGAATGATAATATAATTAAACTAAAATAAAAACAACCAATTAAAAAACAAAATGGCATACATACTTTACACTGAAATAACTCGTCGAGCTCTCGTCTTAAACTTTGATACATTTTCGCTAATTCAGGGTCCATAAAGAACTCCAAGTATCCACCCATCATTTTCAAGTGTTCGTCATGTTAAAGAAAAATCTTCAAAGTGTAGCACAGTCAAACTAAACCATGCGTAATTCACCTTTTTGTACATGTTTCCATTATGTTTTTCATAGTAGGGCGTTTAAAACCAAATATCTGAAAATCCAGATATTCGAATTTCAGATAGCTGAAATTTTGGATACCTAATTTCACTATCTGAATCCGTATCCGAATATCCAAAACTTTTTTGATATATTCAATTTTATATTTTTTTTATATATTTCAAAATATAAATTTTAGGATATTCTTCGGATATTTCAGATAGTTTCTGATATTTTCGGACATTTTTTCAAATAGTTGTAGATATTTTTAAGATATTTTCGGAAATCTGATAAAAATAAATTTATAGATTTTCGGATACAAAGATTTTGAAAATCATTATCCAAATCCGAAAATGTGGATATCCGAAATTTCGAATAGGGTGCAGCAGTGTTGATCAGATATCCGAAATTTCGAATATTTGAATTTTTGGGTAGTTCGGATTCGGATACTGGATTGTTCGGATCGGATTTTCATATTGAAATATTGTCTAACACCCCTAATTAATAGCATGTTATGTGGCTTTTATTTAGGTTTTTAACACGCCTTCGAAGTTGCTGACCTATCATACTAAAGTTTATGTATCTCTTCCTGAAAGTCGTAGACGCTTTCATTATGTAGCTTATACTAACAAACTTATTTAACTCTTTATGACATTACTTTCTTGCATTACATTCCAGATTGAAAGGATGTGATATTAAATACACATATTGACAAGGCTGTTGCCTAGCCCTGACAATTGTCGATATGATAAGCATGGTGACATAGATGTCCCTGAACAACGATCGTAAGTATATTTTATCACCATAGATATGATTCGGTGGCAACTATACATTTATACTGTAGAGATACAACGATTTTGCATTGAGATAGGGCTTGAAACCATGGATATGTATCCATCACGTGTGTTATGAGGGAAAGTAAAAACTGGGATGAGAGATTTTATACCATTAGAGAAGACGATAAGTATAAGTTTGATGGGTTAAACCATTACAAAAGGCAATGGTGTGAAATTTTGGGCCGAATGAAAAAAAAATATCCTATTGTATGTGGTATGTGCATTGGTGCGTTTGCAAAGCCTGTTTATGCAAGAAAGAGAGAGACATTGGAGGCCCTTTATCATCCTCCTTCCACGAATGAAAAATTTTCACAAAAGAAAGGAAAGAAAATAACAAAGAGGAGCATGCCTTGATAATCATTGGTTGTGCTACCATGCCAAAAAAAGATACAAATGATACAAGAAAAAAAATATATCTATTATTTTCATATAAAAATAGTTACGGGAAGAGATGGGGAATTTTGGATTGTCATGCGTGGGTATAAGATCATTTAATTGAATTATATTTCCATATACATATAAATATAAAAAATATAAAGATAATATGGAGATTGATAAAGATGAAAAGGAGAAACTTGATATAGAAGTCCATAAAAATAAAGAAGATGAGGTTCATACGAAGGTTAATGCAAGGTAAGAAAATAATGTATTTTTTTCTTACTTTTTGTTTGCACACAAATTACCAGTAATTCATATAATCGTCGTTTATGTCATTGGTAATTTAGATGTATGAAAACTTGCTTTTTAAACAAAAAAATAATAATAAAAATAAACGAGCACACACGGAATCTAGGCCTACTATAAATATATCCTAAGGAAAACACCAAACCCGACAAAATCTTACTAAGAGCATTAAAAAATAAAAAAATAAAACTAAAGTAACTGACTAACCTAAACAGTCTCAAACATGATCCATATAAGGCCCAAAACCAAGCGTAAGACCAATAACAACCTATAATCTATATATTATAATATTCCAAAGGGATATATCCTACATGGCACTCAATGAGGCCATTCTCTCCCTTGAGATGCCATGTAGGATCCATGTGGCATCATGTGTTGAGAGATAACTAGGTAATAAAAAAACAAAAGAGATTGAGTTATTTTAGAAAAAAATAAATTAAAAACAAATTTAAAATTTTCTCTCTCATGTTTCCTCCTATAAATTTTAAACGTTAATATTTTTTATATACGAGATTTTTTAAAGAAAAAAATTACACCAAATTAACGAGCGTTTTATTATCTTTCCAACGAGTACCATAGTGCTATATAAAAAACGGAGAAAAAAACGACTATTTTTTGTGGAGTTTCGTTCATACATGAAAAAAACACAAAGTGTTCGGATTATTCATTAATCATGTATTAACAAGTCATTAATTGTGTTATCATATTAGATATTTTATTATGTCATATTAGATATTTCAACCCCGGGACGCTCCCGGGATAAAAACTAGTAATAAAATATTCTTTAATAAAAATCGTCAAAGTGTAGCACAATCAAACCAAACCATGCATAATTCATTTTTTGTACATGTTTCCATTATGTTTTTTTTAGTACGGGTGTTCAAAACTAGATATCAAAAAAATCGGATATTCGAATTTCGGATACCTACTTTCACTATCCCAATCTGTATCCGAATATCCAAAACTTTTTTGATATATTTTATTTTATATTTTTTATATATTTCAATTTATAAATTTTCGGATATTTTAAATAGTTTCGGATACTTTTTGTTTATTTTCGGACATCTTTTCGGATAGTTTTAGATAATTTTGGATATATGATAAAACTAAATTTATAGGTTTTTCAATATTTTGGATACGGAAATTTTGAAAAACATTATCCAAATTTTCAGATAGTTCGGATTCAGATGCCGTAAATGTGCACACTTGATTGCATCGTTGTTAGAATCTACGATTTTTTTTGTGCGACCAAATCAATATATTTCTAACTGCAGCAAACAATATCTATTACTTCTTTACAATATTATCAATATCCTTTATTTGTGATTTTGTGAATCAAGAACCACACCAAAATGAGGGAAGAATGTTTGCGGTTTTAGTGATCAACTATTTAATTGAGATATGGATTTACAATAAGAGTAAGGATATTATAGTTACAATACAGGTGCATGCTCGTGTAAACTGATCTCAATCCCATGCCCTTTGAATGGTAGAACTTAAAGGATTGAGATGGAGTTTTAGTAATTGATCAACGTTCACGAACGCTAATCGGTTGTCAACTAGACATAGCCAAATTAGGCAAAAGCCAATACAAGCTACTCTATATCTCAATACCAGATCCTAATATATAAGTTTTGGGATATCGATTTAAACTGTTTCATTAAAATAAGCAAAGAAAACAAAGTCAAAAGATAGGTAGTTGTTCCATATCAACCACAATCAAAATTAAGAAACCTTCAAAACAGAAGGTCAAAAGTCATGTAGACCATAAATCCAAATGAACAATATAGTTTTGAAAACTAAAAAAAGGGGGAAAAGTCAGTTGCACCATGAACAATATACCATTATCCAAAAATATAAGAATTGGCTGTCACTTCAATGAAAGATTTAAAGTCAAAAATTCATCTTCAAGCTTCATTACTTATTCCCTCTCTTGCTTGTCCCACCTTCTTCCTGTTAGATTACACACAACATTAGTATAAGTAACAATGTATTTACAAAAGAAAATAAAACGCAAATTACCTTTTCATGACAGCTTGTTGTTTTAGACCCTAAAACCTTGATTGCTTTATATTCGCAATTAAGCCCATACTTAAGGGGGTAACAACAAGATAAGAAAATACCTAAGGTGTTAAAATTCCTTTTTATGCGGAAATACCCACCTCGCCCCACTCAGGCCCATACGAATTGCTTATCAACCAATAAGGTATATCGTTCTCAATACAATAACCAGCGATAACTACTGCGTGGTTTAGATCATAGCCACCACCCCTTTTGAAATATACTATCCTCTTGAAAGATACCGCCCAGGAACATGCCGTCTTGACAACCTTGAAAATCCATCTTGATGGTATCAATACGAGCAATGACAGGTTGATGAGCTAAAATGAACTTAAGTTGCTCTTTGTCATTGACCATGACACAAGCTAACCCGTCAGTGATAGTACCAAAGGATTTATCATGCAAAACAGAAATAAACAAACACATTATTATGAGGACTATGTGAGAGTGAATATATTTGTTACTCAAAAGCAAACCAAGTGTATGTAGCATGCACGGGAAACCCCTGTGAGGGGTATCGAGAATCCGAATGGAGACCCCCATTGTCCATTACAAATGACAATGCGGCAGGCACAGTAGGAAGACCTGTAAAGGTGCCCCCAGTGCACATGCCATCGCAATCTAGTATGTCGTGCACGGGGAGGGACCAATGAGCCTAGTTGACTTGTAATACAAAAATTCGACGATGCATACAACGGAAAACGCCCAACTGTTTATTGCAATGTTAAATTATGGAAAAGAGATATAATCAACCAAAACCAAATAAATGCTTGAATTCGGGCAGATAATGAGTATGAAGATTAGATATTAATACAAACTAAATTAAGCGGCAAATGACTACATTGGCACTTGAATGAAATCACATTGGTTTAGTTTGAATGTGGTTTATGAATCTTGTAACTAAAAGAAATTATATGATTAAAAAAACATATTGTTTTAGTTTGAATGTGGCTTATGAATCTTATAACTAAAAGAAATTATATGACTCAAGAGAAGCATATTGGTTTAGTTTGAATGTGGTTTATGAATCTTGTAAGTAAAAGAAATTATATGATTCAAGAGAAGCATATTGGTTTAGTTTGAATGTGGTTTATGAATCTTGTAACTAAAAGAAATTATATGATTAAAAAAAAAGCATATTGGTTTAGTTTGAATGTGGTTTATGAATCTTGTAACTAAAAGAAATTATATGACTCAAGAGAAGCATATTGGTTTAGTTTGAATGTGGTTTATGAATCTTGTAAGTAAAAGAAATTATATGATTCAAGAAAAGCATATTGGTTTAGTTTGAATGTGGTTTATGAATCTTGTATGTAAAAGAAATTATATGAGTCAAGAGAAGCATATTGGTTTAGTTTGAATTTGGTTTATGAATCTTCACTACTAGAAAAAAACCCTTTATTGACACGCATTGCGCGTCATAAAAGGGTGTTTATGACACACAAAAAAGTGTCAAGAAAGAACATGTCATTAAATTTTTATGACATGCAAGCGCGTGTCATCTTCTAATGACTCGCGTTAATGACACTCTTTTATGACACGCTTTCATGACACTCTTTAATGATTCGCATTCTTGACACTCATTTAGGACATTTTTTTGACATGCATTTATGACACTCATTTTGCGTGTCATGGTTTTTTTACTTAAACTTTTTTTTTTTGCAAAATGACTAATATCCCTGGATATAATATATATTTATAATTACAAAATCAATAAATTTGATAATAAAACTGCATATATTATATACCACCAAAAAACCTATTACAATCATTTGTCGAATCCTACCACAAGTATTAACGGTTACAAAAACATCGTGTCAATACATTACATTAGTCGATCTAGATCTAAACATACGGATCACATGAAAATGAAGGTCGCGGCATAATCTGGCCATTCTTCACGAATAAAATCAATATCCGCATCCGTGTAAACATCCACTCCTCCCCCAACCTGAGACACAATTAAATTAATAAGATGAAAGGTTAAGGTTTGTGACACCCGGCAAACTCAAGGTAACATTTTTCAAACATATAAGTCTACCTTAGCGAAAACATTTGTTTAACATACTTGACTGGGTCAGTTAAGTAGGGATACATTACGTATTGTCCAGGGTTCAATGATTCGGAGGATCGTTGGAGTCATTTTACGTACACACGAGTTTTGAGTCCCGTTGTTGGTGAATTACATAAATTGAATTAAGTGTTATACATAGATTGATCCATGTATGTTATATAATGTGCAAATACGTGTTTTACGGTGTTTATATGATTATATATGCTTAACATATGTTAGGATTGCATGTTCATGTGTTAGGATGTGTTAAAACGCGTTTAAATGACAAAACTGGAAAATTTGGAAAAGTGTGAAATTGGTTTCGACCTTCAGGGGGTCGAACCAAGTTGAGAAACCTTGGAAACCTCTCATTCGACCTCAGGATAACCCCATTTGACCCCTGCAAGGATCGAACGAACATGTACTATAAATACCATACTTGCAATTTTTCATCATTTCACAAACCCTAAACGCCTCCAAGTGCTCTCTCTCAACCCCAAACATGTAGGAAGGAGTTTTTGATCTTGTTTTTCAAATCCTAACATAAACATATCCTCTATATCACAAACAAGAGAAGATTTAAGGTGTGTTCTTGATTTAAAACCATTTTCATCCATTTTAATTCGTTTTTATCAAACCCTAAGTGTCCAGATCTGATTCAAACATGTTTTCATGGATAAAAACCTTCCTAACATCTTTCTAAACAAAACCTTTACATTAACAATGAGTTTTTATGCAAAATACATGTGTTAATGATGTTAAATGATGTGTTATGAACTTGTATGGAATTATTTGATGATTGAATGATGTGTAGATGTTATAAAAATGATCTAGGACTGTTACTGGTGATGATTTATGATTGATATGGGTCACAATTGGTTATTATTGATGTTTTGCCCATTTTGGGGGTTTTTTTTGTGTTAAATCTAGGGTTTGATTCATGTTGTTATTGTTGATGAGATAATTAGGGGTTTTCTTCCATATCGGGTAAAGATTGCATGCATATGATGTGACATCTCCATAATTTGCCATTTTGGGTAACTTGTAAAACGGACAGATTTCTGGATAAAATCGGTAGGGTTTTGTGGGGATAGGTTAATGATAGTTGACTTTTGTGATTGGTGATGTTTCGTGATGTTTTTGAACTGTTTAGATGAAATTTGGTGCGTTTTATGAGTTTTTGCAAAAAAGGGTCGAACCTGGAAACTCATTCGACCCTTCGTGGGGTCGAATGAACTTCAAAAAGGTCGAACCAACTTCAAATGGGTCGAATGAACACTATTTAAGTTGAATTAACATGTGTTAGGGTCGAATTAACATACGTTAGGATCGAATAAACATGTGTTAGGTCGAATGAACTTGTAAATAGGTTGAATGAACATCATGAGGGTCGAACCAAGGGATCATGGGTGGAACCAGAAGCCCTAGGGGTTGAACCAAACCCAGAAATCTTCCGATTCGACCTCACGACTTCGTATATGCGATTTTTTATGCAAACTAAGTGTATTATGCTTGAAACTTGTGTGTTAACCTTATGTACTTGGTTAGTTGATATAATGGGTCATAAACGGGATGCCGGGTCTGTCCGGTGTGTCCGGTTAACGTTCAAACACACTTTTAAACACGCGTAGTCAAGATTTGGACAATCGGGACTAGTTAACCTTCGGGTTAGTAGTCAAAACACTTATGCAAACTTATTGATAGGTCGCCACTAGTTAGGGCTATCGAACACGTGTCGGATTACTATTTTATTTGAAGACGCAACCTAAGGTGAGTTTCATGGCCCCACTTTTACTTGTTTTGCTTTCGGGGGAGAAACATGTCACGTACTTGTATTCATACTGATCATGTTATGCTAGTGTTATGTTATGTTATGGTATGTTCTTACTGTACGATAGTTCAGTTCACCGTTGGACGGTAGTTTAGTTAGCCGTGGTTCGGTAGTTCGGTTGGCTGGGCTCGGTCGTTCAGTTCACCGTGGATCGGTAGTTCAGTTACGCTGTGGGTTGGCAGTTCAGTTACACACGGGTGTTACACACTTGGTATCGTATTAGCGGTTTCATGCCTCGTTGGCATCCTTATAGCATAGCAATAACATGATGGAACATTCAAACTTTTGGAAACGTTTTACGTAAAACCTGTGAACTCACCAGCATAATAACCACATTTTGTGATCCCTGGCTGAAACGGACACTGTACATTAAAAGAATTCGTATAAACGGTCACAACTCTCTAATTAATGTATAAACGGTCTCTGAAGTTGAAGCTAGTACTCTCGGAGTTGCATTGTGTGATAAGACTACATTAACCAACTACTTGTATCAACAACAATTCATGCTCAAAACTTCAACTAAATAAGGACTCATACAAACACCCATGAACCATGCACCAACTATCTCCTAAAACACTTGGAATCGTCCCATGTTTTTGACCAGCTATTTCTTTAAACAAAACTACCCATGACTAATTAAAACACTAACACCATGTGACTAATTAACTTAACTATTAACCCATTCTACTGCCTTGACTTTGACCCATACCCATTAAGATTAACTTACAGGCTTTTGCTTTGATGTTTTAGTCATTACTATTAATATTAATATTAGTACTCTCTATCTTACAATTGGAAGAAGCATGTTGAACCTACATTCAATAATGAAAAGATATTGGATGAATTTGTTATAGAAGGTCTATAGACAAATCGTGAAGCAACAAAACAGAATACCATCACCTTCTTCACCTTTGTCAAAAGATATTGGACGAGTTTTTATAAATTCACAGCCAGTAAACTAAGGCAACAACCAAACGTTGATGTCAACAGCAAAGAAACCTTTTGTATAAGGTCAATTTGGGTTTGATTTGCGTCTAAGTGCACCCGCACCAACACGTCCAATACGGAACAAGAACCCATGGCTGTAGTAGATGTAACCATGACTGCACTTGGTTTCTCCATTCTTTTATCCTTCCTATTCAAGGCTTCAAAGTCGACTCCAATATCCGACAACGGGTTTTTTTTAGCTGCACATATGAAAACATTTATTATCAACATATGTGTTTAGTAACAAGATACATATATTCAGGATGAACCATGGAGCAACTTAGATCCAGCTTTATTAAGATTAACGAGCCGCGAAAAGATGAGTCGGATAAATATAAACTGTCAGGGTCAGCGATACTTAATCTTGGTGATTATCATGGGATCATTGAAAATGTATTGAATCTTAGTCTACCGATCAGCTGGAAAAAAAGAGTTATAAATCTGCTACACAGTCAGCTTTATATACTAATATACAGTCATATGACAAAGATGGGACTAATTCAAAAAGATTTTATAACATATGACCCGTTTGAAATAACACCCAACCCAAGTCTACACGTTTTAAGTAAAACACAACCAAAATCGATACAAACCAACCCAAAAGTAGTAACTCATTCCACAACCCAAATCGACTCGTTTAAAATAAACTCAACCAAAAGCAATAACTCACTCACTCTACGCACGTCCGATCTAAGCCATTTTTTGTTGTATCAAAAATTTACGCACGTCCGATCACAACCTTGCGTATATGATTAGATTATCCATTGTAACTTTATCAGCTGCTGAAAATTGTTATTTGATTAGTGACAAATTAATGGGAATCTGATGAGTTTGGTTTTGACTAAGTTACTAACCTATGAGTTGTGAATCAGTGTTCAAACTGCAAAATCATAACTCGTAAAGGAATAATAAAGTTGATGAAATCGACTTAACAACACATAATTATCAATATAGCAGCCCATAGCTCATTGTAAGAAGCAATGTCAATTCACAGCCAGTAAACAACCAAAAATATCAGTCAACAGCAAAAACAAAGTTTTAAAGACTACCACTTCACCAACTTAAAACAAAGTTTTTAAACATAACCTAAAACTAGGACATATCATCACCTCTTTCACCTTTGTCAGCACCTCCAACAATTCCTGCGTCAGACCCATTACCTTTACCAGCAGCATTCTTATCATCAGCCTTAACCCCTCCACCAGCCTTCTCTCTTCCACCAGACAACGGATGTTTCTCAACAGCATCAGACCTCTTCTCTTTTCCATATAAACGGTCACAACTCTCTAATTAATGTATAAACGGTCTCTGAAGTTGAAGCTAGTACTCTCGGAGTTGCATTGTGTGATAAGACTACATTAACCAACTACTTGTATCAACAACAATTCATGCTCAAAACTTCAACTAAATAAGGACTCATACAAACAGCCATGAACCATGCACCAACTATCTCCTAAAACACTTGGAATCGTCCCATGTTTTTTGACCAGCTACTTGTCTAAACAAAACTACCCATGAATAATTAAAACACTAACACCATGTGACTAATTAACTTAACTGCTAACCCATTCTACTGCCCTGACTTTGACCCATACCCATTAAGATTAACTTACAGGCTTTTGCTTTGATGTTTTAGTTATTACTAATATTACTGTTAATATTGAAGTGATCATCCGTGGAAAGACCAAACCGTATAATTTTCGTGGAAACTGCGACCAAACAAATGATAACACACATTATCAATTGACCTTGTGCTTTTCAGATTCTTCAAGAGGAATGTAATACTTGGCGAGTCGAGTCTTTCCTTGCCCGTTCCTTGCCTCGTATTCGATCTAATTGTTTACATCAACAAATAATGAAAAACAATTAAAAATAGTTATAAACCAAAAACTTTAACAACATACTAAGAGAAAATCATAGCACGCTTTTATAGATGAGATTGATGCAAAGATTCAGACGATTGTATGAGGTTCAGACGATTATAGTCTGACAATGTAGAATTTAGACCAAAAACTTTACATCTAGGGTTAGGGACGAGAACAATGTAGAAGATGATTATAGTCTTCATACGATTGTATGAGGTTCGATTGAACTGAAGTGATAGGTGGTTTGATTATGAGAGTTTTTTAAAAGAATCGATTTGGGGGTTTGATTATGAGGGTTTTTTTTGAAGGGTTTGTTTCTGGGAAATAATAATCGATTGAAAGACACGGAATATTTTAGAGCAAGAGAGAGGGCGGGACAATTAAATGTGTGGGAGGGAAATGAAATGTGTGAAATCTTGACACTAAACATGACACACAATTGTTATACTATCATGTTTTTTGAACTTTTGACATTAGATTGTTGACACGCAAAAAAGAGTGTCATTGTTTAACCATTTTTTTATAAAACGACAGTTTTTTAATGACACGTGCTTTTGAGTGTCATGAATAAGCGTGTGTCATTAAATGTGTGTCAAGATATGTCATTTTTCTAGTAGTGCTTGTAAGTAAAAGAAATTATATGATTCAAGAGAAGCATATGAGAAACTATTAGGATATAAGCTCTGTATCCATCGCAAAACATTTCTCCGATTGATTTGTTTGTTTTGACATGTTGTTGACATTGTAATAGAGTAGATTACATTTTGAATACATATGGATTGTAAATCGAATATTTGAACAGAGTAGATAGGTTATTTTAGAAAAAAAATCAGTATTCTTTAATAGATTGAAAATATGAAAGTAAAAAATTACATCAAGATAGCCGGCAGACGTGCAACAAGTTACTCTGCCACCCCTTTTTGTATGGCTAACAAAATGTAAATAGAATATTTGATATTAAGTTGGACAATAAGCAAGATATGTTAGTGCAGGCATTTGACACTTTCAATTTTCACAAATACCTGAATGCTTAAGTTTTTTAGGTTTTTTTGGGAGTGATATGTTATTTGATGAATTAAGTCTCTATACATATAAGCTTTCTGTTAAAATCTTTTAACATGTAACTGAACTCTGTGACAGATTGTTTAGAACTTTGGCAGCACTTCTATTGTTTTTTTTTTTTTTTGCTTCCAAACAACTTGTTTTCAATTATAGACATCTTCTAATTTATCGTTTTTATATGACAAGCATAATTATGCTAGAGAAACCTCACAAAGAAACAGAAAACGACACTGTCTTGAGGACATGTGTTTTTGTCCGCCAGTTGAAATTGTTTAGCAGATTGGAGGAAATACGTGAATACTTCAACAAATTTGGCACAGTGGAACAAATTGCTTTCGTGAGTCATATTGATATCACATACACACGATCATGTATTGTAAAAATGAGTCGGAAAGAAGACGTGGCTAAGATTTTAGAAAGGGGCCGATCACGAAATATGTGAAAGGATAGCTATGGTTTCCCGTTACGAGGGGATAAAACGTCATTCTGATGTGTTCTTGCATGGGGATGAAACGAAAATTAACTTTTCATGGCAGCTTGTTGCTTTAAACTTTGAAACCTGGTCGCTTTATATTCGCAATTGAGCCCATACTTAAGGGGGTAATAACAAGATAAGAAAATACCTAAGGTGTTAAAATTCCTTTTTATGCGGAAATACCCCACATCACCCCACTCAGGCCCATATGAATTCCTTATCAACCAATAAGGTATACCGTTCTCTGTACAATAACCAACGATAACTACTACGTGGTTGAGATCATAGCCACCATCCTCTTGAAAGATACCGCCCAAAAACACGTCGTCTTGACAACCTTGCAAAAGCCATGTTTTATTTGCTAGTTTGAAAAGTCTGTCACCTCCTTCAACGTAGATTCTAGCTTGTTCATTGTAGTTTTTACACTTATAGGCTTTCATCTCATTGTCACTTGACAACATTTGTTGTTGGACTTTATTGCGAGATTAGCCCATTGATGGCAGCTTCTGGATTGACGATAAACATTTGTATGACTGTTTTACAGTATAAATTTTGAGAGGCCGATTTATACTTTTGTGATAGTTGGAGGGTCTAATGTTAGTGATGTAATAGTTGTTGTTAAGTTCAACTGTACAAAATGAATGCCTAATAACAACATCGATCATTGGACTGTGCCTTTCATCTCTTGTTAGTGCATGTTGGTTGTCAACAACAGGGAGATCTCGTTTAGATATAGTATTAGTATTGTTTGTATCGTGTTAGTAGGATAAAGTTTGATTTTGGTGTGCATATTGTTGCTACAACAAATAATGGTTCAAAGTGGGTATGGACATTCTAAGGGTGTCAGGCTTTCGACTTCGTCTGCTTTAAAGCTTGAACCTTTATCATTAAAGAACTCATTAGAATGGGACTAGAGATTGGGGTCTTTAGACCATCCCCTGACGCTCAACATTAATAGAATAACTAGTATAGATGTGTACATAAATAAATGGACAAGTATATAGATATGTATATGTGTGAGATGTAGAGAGTATAAAGGAGGTAGTGGTTGAAACCTAGCGATTAGCTAGAAGCTGATGTGATATCAGGCTCCGTAGCTCGACGACTTGAAGGGTTGCAACTTGCAAGGACCAGCATGGTTGTGAGCTACTAGTATGGTATTGCAACAACTCGTATACTTTGAGGCTCAGAGGCTTCAGGGCACAACAAGAATGCCAATAGAGAGAATGTAACTCTAGAGTGAGAGAGAAATTAGATGTCTAGTGAATTAGAGACAAATGTGGCGATGTTAAAGGGAAGGTATGCCATTCTATTTATAGAGAAGGAGAATCTAACCCTAATGGGCTTGCTTGTTGTGGGTCAGGTTTGGCCCAACAAGTCTATTTAATTGTTTTGGCTATTTGGGCTTTTGTGTTTATCCAATACATTCCACATATTAACCATTCAACTATTAACTTGTTGCACTGATGGTTTGGTGGGTTTTGGCTACCCAGCCCTACCTGTAGGCGAACACATAAGATGTGTCTTCACCCAGAGGCGTATGTGTTGCTTTGTAACCAATTGGTGAGTACCCTGAATAGTCGGGACATTATTTATTGGCCGTTAAAAAGAAAAACAAGCGGGGTTTATTGGTTTGAAGTTATATTATTTGTTATTTTCATTTAAATTTATTGTAAACAAGCGGCAATTAGAAAATTTGGGACGATGACTTAGAATAAAGGTTAATAAAGATTTCAATTTTTTTTCAATTTATAGGTTAAGAAAGATTTCAAAATTTTTAAAACAAATATTCTAAAAACAAGGATATGGTAATTTGGTATTTAAAAAAATAGCTAAAATTTAAGACCCGATTAGCTCAATAAATGGACAAATTAATTAAGAATGACCCGTATAACAAACTGACTGTTGTGAACCAAATTTGAAATCAATAAAAAAAAACATTAGTGCAATATGGCTTCAACAAACATCGTAACTATTATTGGTGACATGAATCAAACCAATCATCTAGCAAAAACAATTTAAGGCAGTTTCACCTATTAACAACCTGTATGTAATTTACCCTTTATAAAATGTAGTTTATGTTTGAAGATTTAAAATAATAATAATAATAATAAAATAAAATTAAATCTATACTACATTATAATGCATGAGTCAAGGGTAGTTTAAGATACCAAAAGTTAAAAGTTAAGAACTTTATTTTCATTAACAACCCTAAAATGAGGGTAAATTAAAGCATTCACAACCCATCCCCCATTCCCTCCCCCATTCTTAAAATTTAAGAAAATCCTACAAAAACTCACTCCATCCCAACCCCTTTCCCCATACCCCATTTCTAAAATTTACAAAAAACCTATGTTGAGCCCCCATATATGGGGTCTTCCATCCTTCCCCCATATCATTTAATAATAATAAAATAATACAAATGAAAGGTGGAGTGAATTAATGTTGGTTGTAAAGAAATAAAATAATAATAAAAAAAGCTTATAGGGGATATGAATGAGGAATGGGATGTGAGAGATTTTGCAAAAGTGAGTGACAAATTTAGAAAACTATGATTTTTCCTTAATTATATGGTTGGGGATGGGGGATGGGTTGTGAATGCTCTTAGTCATTCAAACACCTTTACACTTTAATACCCTCATCTTAATTACATTTTAATCCCCTCAACTTACTCAACTTTTGTTTATTTAAATAATAGTTATATATTTTCCCCCTTGTTTTAAGGCAACTACCCTCATGATTTTTAACCGACCATAATTTTTTCATACGATAATTTAAAAAAAAATTACATCATAAAAACGAGCATCTTGTTTTCTTTAATATGAGTATAGTTTTGCTAATATATTTTTATGACTTCGGGTAACTAAAATTAACCAAACTAAAACTATACCATTATATATTCATGAGTTTGGTTTCTGTTGAGGCTAATAACTGAATTGAACTAAACCATGCATATCCATAAAAGTAATTGTGTTCTACGCAACACCGCGGGGCACCCTGCTAGATTGTTGGGCACCACATATTATTATTAATTATTATCTATACTATATATGAGAATAATAAGTAAGAAATCATCATAATTTTGAAGTAGTTTATTTCATTTATTGCAAAATGTATTACTTTAAAACTAGGGTAAATGAGTAGTGTACATTTAATTAAACTTCAATACCTATCTTTTTGACGTTTTGATATTTGTCTTAATTAATATCGACATATAAATTAAAATGTACAAGTAAGTAAGTGTGCAGTGTAAAATTAACTATAGCGATGCATAAAAAATGGACAGCAACAAGCTAGCAAATAAAGCAACAACGCACAATATCACTACTATGTTTTAAATACATAGATCTAAAACACTTCTATTAGTTTTTCTTTTTTATTAAATTAGTTTTGTTTTTACTATTTTTGCTATCTTGACTCAACCACTTCTCCTCAATAAACTCTTGTGCTCCCCTTTAATCCTCTCCAGATCTACTTCAGCCTTATAAAACCTTACGTCGTCACACTCTTCATAGAGGCGATGCGATTGGAGGGTGAATGTAGTAGTGATGGTGGAATTAGGGATCGAATGAGCGACAGTTGAAGTTGGAGGTGAAGGGCGGTGGTTCTGGTTACGTTCGAAGAGGGCTACAGTGATTAATGGTGGTGTGGCGAAGGAGAGTGTGATTGGCATAGAAGAAGATGAGGTCACACAGGTAAAGCTTTGGGATTTGTTGTTTCGTTGTATTTTATTTTTGTTCCAAGAAAATCATCGATCTATTTTGTGTAATCGTACTGATGATTTTGCAACAACTTTTAAGAAGATATGGTATTTAGCAGCCATTTGACGTCACAACCACCACCATTCACCTCCACCACCATCCTGCTTCGATTTGGTTGTTAAAAGTCTTCAGCTGGCCTAAACTTTATTCATTGTCATACATTTCAAATCCCTCCCTTATATGCGAACTTCACGTCATACTTTTCAGACAACTCAAGTAGTGATTTAGCCATATCAAGGGATCTCAAGTCTTTTGTTTGAAGATAGACAATAAAGGTGTGTCTTCTCTAATTGAAGACATATATTTAATTAATGAGTGAGGTACTTTTTTTTTTATTATTTCATTCGTTTTTTTAGACACATAATTAAGAAATGCTTCAGTTGTTGAGTTGGTTTACGATTGTTATATTGTATAATGTAAGTGTTAATCAAATTTGCAATTGGACTTTCTTACTGGTCATGATCTACTTTCCGGTATGTCAATTCACTTCGCTAATTATTGAATTTCAAGTTTTGATTTTTTTAATTAGTCTTCGAAAAGCATGCAGCTTGCAAGCACTTTCCAAAAAAGTGTATAAAGCTCAAGTTACTGTTGAATAAAGGTGCACTAAGTGTGTCTTTTGATGGATTATCATCATTCGAATGTATGGGACAGGTAAACCACTACAAAATGTTTAGCAAACGTGACAATATCAAGCCATTTACTTATAAATGGGACCAACAATTCGACTCAGGCCATTTTCACCCGTACTAAAATGGTCTGTTTTGGCTGAACTTGTTACATAACCCGTAATCTTTACACCACTAATATTGAATGATTTGGTAATTCTTACATGATGTCCAAAATGACTTCAAACAGGGGGCGTAGCATTCAAGGGGTGGGGAGCCCCCCCCCCCCCCGAATTTTCGCTAATAAGTTTCGAGTTTTGTATGAATTTTTTTTGGTATATACGGTTTCGACCCCCCCCTTAAAAAATAGTTATATAAACCAAAGCTTTAACCTAAAACAAAGTAAATGTAAAGCCCAAATCCTAAAGTCCTAAGCCCAACAACTACATGAGCGGGATAGTAGATTCAATGAGCAAGTGATGTAGTTGTTATCTCTTAGCTACTCGAGCTAGGCTTGGTAAAAAGCTCGAAATGAGCCGAGCCAAGCCTTATCGAGGCCGAGCTTGAGCTTGAAACAAAACTCGTTTACTAATCGAGCCCGAGCTCAGCCTAGCATGTGAAGCTCGTCAGGCTCGTCGAGTCTTAGTGTAGTATTAGGTTTATTAATATTTAATAATATTTACCCCCTCATTTAAGCTTGTTTACTAAACGATCCCGAGCCAAACTTTATTTATCGAGTTCCGAGCCTATTATTTATATTATTGTTCAGGGCCGTCCCTGAAAATTTAGGTGCCGGGCCGAGCCATGAAATATGTGCCTCTTAGTCTTAGGTCTTTTTAAGCAATGTTTTCATAACCGAAGCAGACGTTGAACTGGTGTCATTAATATAGAACTGAAAGCGTCATAATAATTATAAAAATTAATATGTTTGGGTAATTGGCTCATAAAAAAACTACAATTTCTTAAAATTCCATATTAATTTGAAGGGTCATTATCTTATGTCTAGATTTCAAAAGTTCTTTAATAAAATATGAATTTGACTTGCATCATGTGTAAAAGCGTGAGACAATTACTGTTTTTTAGTACTACTATATATTAAAATTTACTGCAAAGGCTGCATAACTACTGTACCAC
The DNA here is from genome assembly GCA_030844895.1 of Ambrosia x helenae. Taxonomy (NCBI): domain Eukaryota; kingdom Viridiplantae; phylum Streptophyta; class Magnoliopsida; order Asterales; family Asteraceae; genus Ambrosia; species Ambrosia x helenae. The sequence continues at coordinate 27,574 of JAUTDX010001622.1, read as the reverse complement.
AACCCAAATCTCAAGTAACACACTTCAATTTTTTTTTTAATTCTGTCATATCTTTCCAATTTAATTTTTCATGTATAACTCATCTTGTTTCTTATCTACTCTTCACCTTCTTGTGTTTATATCCAGTGATGTTCAAGATGAACTCTTTTTTTGGGTCGAAAACAGAAAAAAAAAATATTACAGAAAGAAAAAACACTCATTGCCGCTCAAAGTGCCCCTTTAGAAATTGGGCCCGGGCCGGGAGTCCTCCCCGCACCCCCTTATCACCGGCCCTGTTATTGTTATTTAAAATATTAACTCATAGATAGTAAACGAGCCGAGCTCGAACTCTCATAAGTTTTTCGAGCTCGAGCCTGGTCAAGCTCGGCTTAGCTCGGCTCATTTGCAACACTATCTATAATTGAAGAATTCAAAAATCTTAAAGGTCGACGAGCTTAACAGTAATTCTTTATTCAGGTACCAACAATTTGTCTCAGTTTTAATGTGTGTTAAGTGTCTTTGTTCAATTGTTTGTTAAACAATGCTTAGAACTTTGATATTTATTTATTGTATTTAATGTTTGACTCGACTCGAATCACTGACCCGAACATATTACCCTAACCATAGCTACAGAAAAAAAAAATTTAGGTCTCGTCCCATGACCGCTGATTTCCGACCCCCCCGATTTAAATTCTCAAGCTTCGTGACTGACTCCAAATTTTGTTTGACTAACGCGATACTCATTTTTAGCCCAAAAAGTTGCAAGCCTAGAAACAATATTTTATCCTGATGTTACTATCTGCAAACTTTCTTCTTTCAAACACTGATAAACCCTAAACCCTGAATTGCTCCACCATGAATGTACTCCAATTAACCACAACTCAATTTCCTATAATATGGAGGACTCAATTGAGCAATTACAACATAATTCCAAGTGTTTCTACTCTAATAATAAATATACACTCCACAAGAAACCCATTGGTTAAAGCTAGTAGTGAACAAAGTCAACAGACTTGTTCACACAAATCAAGCAACTGGAAGCAGCAGAAGAAGAGGAAGAAGAAGTGCATGATGATAATGACTGGTTGATATTGATTGGGATAAAGTAGAAGATGAGTTTTCTCCAAAGGGTAGAGATGAAGACATGAATTATGATAAAGATCCTGAGTTTGCTCAAATCTTGGGTACTTCTCTTGATGACCCAGCTAAAGCAAGATCTAAAGTAAGCACCTTTATGCTTGTTAACTGTTTGAAACGTGTGTAGTGTGTGTGTGTGTGTGTGTGTGGGGGGGGGGGGGAGTGGCGAAGCTTGACCCGAGACTTCCGGGGATAAGAAATCACTAGTTTCGGGGGGTTGAAAACCACAAAAAAAATTTTATACGAATATAATCGGAATTTCTGAGCGAAAATTCGGGGGGGGGGGGGGGGATAAGCAGTGGTGGATCTTGAACGAAAGCCCTAGTAGGGCCGAGCTCAATCTAGTAGGGGCCGGATTCAATACATATACAAATTTTAAGAAATTTTCGATAAAATTTACACTACGAAACGAAAAAACTGGGTGGGCCGAGGCCCGGTCTGGCCCTAGTGAAGAACCGCCCATGGGGATAAGATTGTAAGCATTGGCTCAATAAATGTAAATTGTTTTAAATTTTGTGTGTGTTGGGATAAGATTAAAGCATTGGCGGATCTTGAACTGCGTTTTCGGTAAAATCTGGGGGGTGGACTCAATACATATAAAATTTTCAGATTTTTTTTTTGGTAAAACTTACACTACGAGAAAAGAAATTTTGGACGCCCATGAAGAGCCTTGCCCCTGATTATAAGAGTAGTGTAGTTTATGGAATGAGGATGTATGCTAAGTGTTTTGATGGAATGCCTGATAGAGGAGAGGATGAAGAAGAAAAGGGATAAGATAATTCAGCGGAAAAACCGGTTCCGCGACACCCATTGAAAGTGATTTTTAACAAGTAAGGATTACAGAATTTATGGAAATTTGTTTGTGTTCATGATTGTAAAGATTGAGTTTCCAACTTTGACGATCTTGACAAGGCATTGTAGGTTTTGAAGCAAAATGGCGTACAAGGTGTGATTGTGAATGTGTGTTGGGGTGTTAGATAATGAGTATGGAAGATTAGATATTAATACAAACTAAATAATGATTATGGTGATCAGATATTAAATACATTTTTGCTAATTACATTCTTACTTTCTTGCTTTGTAATGCATTACATTACAAATTGGTTTGAGTTGAAATTAATTAGCATAGGGTGCACTAGTGTTGATCATTCCAACTTTGACGATCTTGACAAGGCATTGTAGGGTTTGAAGCAAAATGGCGTACAAGGTGTGATTGTGAATGTGTGTTGGGGTGTTATTGAAAACTAAACCAAAAGAGTATGCCTAGAATGTATACAAATCAATGTTAGAATTTGAAGAATAAGAAACTCAAGCAACAGGTATATTTGCACTTTCATGACGTGTTATCCAAACTTTTTTTGATATATTTTATTTTATATTTTTTTATATTTCAAAATATAACTTTTTGGATATTTCGAATAGTTTTAGATATTTTTGGATATCTGATAAAAATAGATTTATAGGTTTTTAGATATTTCGGTTACGAAAATTTTGAAAAACATTATCCGAATTTTCAGATAGTTTGGATTCAGATACCGTAAATGTGCACACTTGATTGCATCGTTGTTAGAATCTATGATTTTTTTGTGCGACCAAATGATATATTTCTAATTGCAGCAAACAATATCTATTACTTCTTAACAATATTATTAATATCCGTTACTTGTGATTTTGTGAATCAAGAACCACACCAAAATGAGGGAGGAATGTTTGCAATTTTGGTGATCAACTAATTTAATTGAGATATGGATTTACAATAGAGTAAAGGGATTATAGTTACAATACAGGTGCATGCTCGTGTAAACTGGTCTAAATCCATGCCCTTTGAATGGTAGAACTAAAAGGATTGAGATGGAGTGTTAGTAATTGATCAATGTTCACCTAACGCTAATCGGTTGTCAGCTAGACATAGCCAAATTAGGCAAAAATCCAATACAAACTACTTTATATCTCAATACCATATCCTAATATTTAAGTTTTGGGATATCCGATTTAAACTATTGCATTAAAATAAGCAAATAAAACAAAGTCAAAAGATAGGTAGTTATTCCATATCAACCACAATCAAAATTAAGAAACTTTCAAAACAAAAGGTCAAAAGTCATGTAGACCACAAATCCAAATGACCAATACAGTTTTTGAAAACTAAAAGAGGGGGAAAGTTAGTTGCATCGTGAACAATATACCATTATCCAAAAATATAAGAATTGGCTATCACTTCAATGAAAGATATAGTTAACACTTGCTTAAAGTAAAAAAATTTATCTTCAATCTTCATTCCTCATTCCCTCTCTTGCCTATCTCACCTTCTTCCTGTTAGATTACACACAACATTAGTATAAGTGACAATGTATTTACAAAAGAAAATAAAACGCAAATTACCTTTCATGACAACTTGTTGTTGCTTTAGACTCTGAAACTTTTATTGCTTTATATTCGCAATTGAGCCATACTTAAGGGGGTAATAACAAGATAAGAAAATACCTAAGTTGTTAAAATTCCTTTTTATGCGGAAATAACCCACATCACCCCACTCAGGCCCATACGAATTCCTTATCAAACCAATAAGGTATACCATTCTCTATACAATGACAACAGAATTATGCTAGAGAAACCTCTCAAAGAAACAAAAAACTTCAATGTCTTGAGGACATGTGTTTTTGTCCGCCAGTTGAAATTGTTTAGCAGATTGGAGGAAATACGTGAATACTTCAACAAATTTGGCACAGTGGAACAAATTGCTTTCATGAGTCATACTGATATCACATACACACGATCATGTATTGTGAAAATGAGTCGGAAAGAAGACGTGGCTAAGATTTTAGAAAGGGTCGAGCACGAAATATGTGAAAGGGTAGTTATGGTTTCCCGTTACGAGGGGATAAAACGTCATTCAGATGTGTTCTTGCATGGGGATGAAACGCAATTTAACTTTTGTGACAGTTGGAGGGTCTAATGTTAGTGATGTAATAGTTGTTAAGTTCAGCTATACAAAATGAAGGCCTAATAACAATATCGATCATTGGACTATGTCCTTCATCTCTTGTTAGTGCATGTTGGTTGTCAACAATAGGGAGATCTCGTTTAGATATAGTATTAGTATTGTTTGTATCGTGTTAGTAGGATAAAGTTTGGTTTTGGTGTGCATATTGTTGCTACAACAAATAATGGTTCAGAGCGGGTATGGACATTCTAAGGGTGTCAGGCTTCCGACTTCGTTTGCTTTAAAGCTTGAACCTTTATCATGAAAGAACTCGTTAGAACGGGACTAGAGATCGGGGTCTTTTGACCATCCCATGACGCTCAACATTAATAGAATAACTAGTATAGATGTGTACATAAATAAATGGACAAGTATATAGATATGTATATGTGTGAGATGTAGAGAGTATAGAGGATGTAATGGTTTGAAACCTAGCGATTAGCTAGAAGCTGATGTGATATCAGGTTGCGTAGCTCGACGACTTGAAGGTTTGCAACTTGCAAGGACCAACATGGTTGTGAGCTACTAGTAAGGTATTGCAACAACTTGTATACTTTGAGGCTCAAAGGCTTCATGGCACAACAAGAATGCCAATAGAGAGAATGTAACTCTAGAGTGAGAGAGAAATTAGATGTCTACTGAATTAGAGACAAATGTGGTGATGTTAAAGGGAATGTATGCAGGGCCGGCTTAAATGCAAGGCAGTTAAAGCCCTTGCTTTAGGCCCCACTTCCATTAAGGCCCCATTTTTTTACCACTAAAAATGTATTAATCATATGGCCTAGGAGGGATGGTGGTAACTACTTCTACAAATACATTTAAATGACAAGCTACTGATAATCTATGTTTGTTATAGACTAATACTATAAAATCAAAAGAATTAGTGTAGTCATTTAAAGAAAATGGCTATCCATCATTTGAAAAGACAAGTATGGCAAAAAAAAAAATTCCCAAAAAAGGCCCAAAAATTTAGTTCGCTTGGGTCTCTAATATGATTGAGCCGGCCCTGAATGTATGCCATTCTATTTATAGAGGAAGAGAATCTAACCCTAATGGGCTTGCTTGTTGTGGGTCAGGCTTGGCCCAACAAGTCTATTAATTGTTTTGGCTATTTGGGTTTGGCCAATACATTCCCTTAATCATTTCATTGTTAGTATTAAAAAGTTTTCAAACATATTAATCATTCAACTATTAACTTGTTGCACTGATGGCTTGGTGGGTTCTGGCTACCCAGCGCTATCTGTAGGCGGACACATAAGATGTGTCTTCACCCAGAGGCGTATGTGGTGCTTTGTAACCAATTGATGAGTACCCCGGATAGTCAGAACATTGTTTGTTGGCCGTTAAAAAGAAAAACAAGCGGGGTTTATTTGTTTGAAGTTATATTATTTGTTATTTTCATTTAAATTTATTGTAAACAAGCGGCAATTAGAAAATTTGGAACGACGACTTTGAAATTTGAATAAAGGTTAATAAAGATTTCAATTTTTTTTTTTCAATTTATAGGTTAAAAAAGATTTCAAATTTTTTTAAAACAAATATTCTAAAAACAAGGGTATGGTAATTTGGTATTCAAAAAAATAACTAGAATTTAAGACCCGATTAGCTCAATAGATGGACAAATTAATTAAGAATTTTTTTTTTGGAAGGTGTGTTTCAGCGGTAAACCCAATCGACAGACAACCCTCGACTCGAGTTCGAATCTCTCTACCACGCACCGGTGTCCACTTTGAAGTTATCTCAAACCGTTACAGGGAATTTTTTCGTGGTGTGCAGGATTCGAACTCAAGACCAAGCCCAGGCGGGAACCCTCTTAAGAAGTAAACCCCAGCTTGGCTGGAGGTCATTGGCAACAAATTAATTAAGAATGACCCTCATTTTTTTATTTCTCTTTCTAATCCATCACCGATTTTGTCATCGGCTTAAAAACGATGTGGTACTATAAATTCAAACCAAGGGCAATTAGGTCATCTTCGGTTTAAGCCAGGGGTTAATCGGTCATTTCGCCTACTGCATAGTATAGTTAATCAATGTGTGGCCTTTGAAACAATATTGCATTTCTATCTGCAAAGCAAACTTAATAAACCCTAAACCCTGAATTGCTCCACCATGAATGTACTCCAATTAACCACAACTCAATTTCCTATAATATGGAGGACTCAATTGAGCAATTACAACATAATTCCAAGTGTTTCTACTCTAATAATAAATATACACTCCACAAGAAACCCATTGGTTAAAGCTAGTAGTGAACCAAAGTCAACAGACTTGTTCACACAAATCAAGCAACTGGAAGCAGCAGAAGAAGAGGAAGAAGAAGTGCATGATGATAATGACTTGGTTGATATTGATTGGGATAAAGTAGAAGATGAGTTTTCTCCAAAGGGTAGAGATGAAGACATGAATTATGATAAAGATCTGAGTTTGCTCAAATCTTGGGTACTTCTCTTGATGACCCAGCTAAAGCAAGATCTAAAGTAAGCACCTTTATGCTTGTTAACTGTTTTGAAACGTGTGTAGTGTGTGTGTGTGTGTGTGTGTGGGGGGGGGGGGGGGGGAGTGGCGAAGCTTGACCGAGACTTCGGGGGGTCAGAAATCACTAGTTTCGGGGGGTTGAAAACCACCAAAAAAATTCGATACGAATACTATATAATCGGAATTTCTGAGCGAAAATTCCCGGGGGGGGGGGGGGGGGGGGGGGGGTAAGCAGGGGTGGATCTTGAAAGAAAACCCTGGTAGGGCCGAGCTCAATCTAGTAGGGCCGGATTCAATACATATAAAAATTTTAAGAAATTTTCGATAAAATTTACACTACGAAACGAAAAACACTGGGTGGGCCGAGGGCCGGTCTGGCCCTAGTGAAGAACCGCCCATGGGGATAAGATTGTAAGCATTGGCTCAATAGATGTAAATTGTTTTAAATTTTGTGTGTGTTGGGATAAGATTAAAGCATTGGCGGATCTTGAACTGCGTTTTCGGTAAAATCTGGGGGGTGGACTCAATACATATAAAATTTTCGGATTTTTTTTTTGGTAAAAATTACACTACGAGAAAAGAAATTTTGGACGCCCATGAAGAGCCTTGCCCCTGATTATAAGAGTAGTGTAGTTTATGGAATGAGGATGTATGCTAAGTGTTTTGATGGAATGTCAGATAGAGGAGAGGATGAAGAAGAAAAGGGACAAGATAATTCAGCGGAAAACCGGTTCCGCGACACCCATGAAAGTGATTTTTAACAAGTAAGGATTACAGAATTTACGGAAATTTGTTTGTGTTCATGATTGTAAAGATTGAGTTTCCTTTTTGGTCTAGTTTATATGGTGGAAGATGATATTACCGTGTGTGTATATATATAAAATACGTATTAAAATACCAAACGCCTAATTCCGCCTAGTCCCGACTAGTCCCTAGGCTAGACCTCACCGCCTGCCTAGCGCCTTCTACAACCTTGGATGATATACAAACATATTTTCGGGCCTAATTACATGATTTGATTGAAATAAAACAAGAATAATGGAGGTTATTGAAATGAAAATGATATTAGTGTTCCGTGAACTTATTGATGATATGAACGAAATTCTTTGCGTTTTATATGGTAGTTAATAACTTCAGATGATTTTTTTTTAGGTTCGAGTTCAACAACTCGTATATCTGGATTGAGTTCTATCATGCTCCATTGGATAAAGACATTAAGATGATTTGTGATGTAAGTTACTTTATTTCTAATAAATTGTTCATATAATCATTGTGAATAACTCGAATATTTGTAAGTGAGCAAGGAAAATGGTTTTGTTGTGTTTAAACTGCAGACATTTCGTTCATGGCATATTGTTGGACGTCTTGGCGGATGCAATTCTATGAATATGCAGGTAGTTGCTAAAAACTTTACCTATGTGGCTATGTCTGATTTGAATGTTTTAGTTTTTACGGTGCTTGAATTAGTGTTTAATTGCGTAACATTTGCTAAGCGCACGTGATTTTTTGCAGTTATCACAATCTACTACAGATAAGAGACCAAGTTATGATGATATTCTAGGAGCAAACATTGAACCAACTACATTTTATAACATTAGTGATCTTGAGATTCAAGACAACGTAGCACGCATATGGTAATCTATATTGAAACCTAAACATGATTATCCCTTTTGCTTTTATTTATTTATTTATTTAGTCCTAGATTTGTCATCTACTAAGGGTCCCCACATCCACAATTAGATGTGGCCAGTTTGACCCATTCACTAATGGGTCAAACCGGAGAAAACAAAACGTAAGCTAAGAAAGGAACCAAAAGTCACCATAGTTGTGCATAAAACATTAAAATCTTCTCGCTTAATATTTAAAACATTATATAATTATGAACAGTTAAACTTTTGAATAGTAAATATTTCAACCCAACCCAACTTGACCCGTACCAACAATACCCATGTGACGCTTGATGAGCGTCTATATTTATACTTCATATCTTGATTAGATGTGGCCACTTTGACCCATTCACTAATGGGTGAAACCGGCAAAAAACAAAGTTAGCTAAAAGAAGGAACTAAAAGTCACCCATAGTTAGCTAAAAACCGAACCCAACCTGACCTGTACTAACAACACCCATTTGACCCGTGCATCTTGTCAAAATCTATTCACAGCACACGTCAGCTCATTCGTGTGAAGCTTGATGATCGCATATATTTTAATACTTCATATTTTGATGATGCGAGAATTTGGTTGAATCTTTTTCAGGGTAGATATTGGTACTAGCGAGCCTATGCTGTTGGACATATTGATAAATGCAATGACACAAATAAGCTCCGAGTATGTTCTCTAATTCTCCCTTGTTTGTGTTCTTGGATCCTATATTTAAGTAAATAACTATTAACGAATTTGTTTACTGTTTACAGTCATGTTGGAATCAAACAGATGGTTTTTGGTGGATCTGAATATGAAAATTGGAGTCCAAACTTGACATCAGAAGATGAAGGTTATAGCGTTCATAAAATCTAGATAACTTTATAACCTCATATAGTCATATGTAACGTAGTATTCACTATTGCGTCGTCATATTGCATGAATATACTAGATGTAATATAAATTTCTTTATGATTCATCATTTTTTTTTGTCTTTGGCCAAAACACACACACGCGCGCACACACAAGAGTGAAGTTTGATATGGACTATATATAATCAAAGTCGTAGGAAAGAAAAACTATAAGAGCATCCGCAACCAAAAACCCCATGGACCTTCAAGTTGGCTTTCCCCCCAAAACCTATACGAACGGCTCCTTTCTACATCCTCCCTCTCTTAGTCTACCCTTTCCCAGTCCAAGGCTGTCCTTGGAAAAATGCGTTGTTTGTTGTCTCTCTGCCATGAGAGAGTCACTTCGGCTAAGGATCTTTCCACATGCCTGATTGCAGATGATCAAGGTAGTAATTATTAAGCAATCAACAAAATACAGTGACCACTTTCAAAATATCATAACACAATGCAAAGTTCTTGAACAAAAAGTAAAGCCATTGGGAGCCTTGGCTTGACTTTATTAAGGAGGTATATGTTTGCGTGAGCCGCACGTAGGTATGTTTATTCAAGAAGTGAGTGGAACTTCAGTGACCCTACACCCGCCATCAGTGACCTTACACAGCGATTCAAGAAGTGAGTGAAACTTCAGGGAAAACGAACAGTCTAGATATTCAAGGCCAAGGCCAAAGCAGGAGTCCAAAACCATCATGGGCATATAGTAGTCTAAACCCTAAACCCTAAAGTCGCATGGGTATCTCAAATTGCACACTTTGCAGCCCTTGAAGACGTGTACAAGGCTTTGCCAATTCCTATCAACATGGTGCACCTCAGCGGCGTGAAAAGGCCGCAGTATACTACTCGAGTTTAGTAGTTTCAAGGGCAGCCTATTCTGCATGAAGCGCAGTTTACATCACCTGAGGCAGCTTACTTCACCTAAGGTCGCCTCACGCCTTACACTCTTACAACACATGGAGAGTTGGTGGCATGATTTAAGTAAAAGAAATGCTAAAACACTTGACCAAAAGCAAGCAAAACTGATACCGAAAACATGATAAATCTTTAAGCTCAATAGAAATTTCAAACATCTAAAAGTTCGCAAAACTACTTAAAATTTTTATAAAGTCGTCATCGATAAGCTACCAATAATTAATATTCAAGAGCTCTTAACACATACTTTTTCCGCAACCAACTTTATAGCTTCAATCCTTTCATCAACTAGTTTCTGTAACTGCTCCTCTTGTTTCACTTTATCACTTTCTTCAACCTCAGCTTCCTTAAACTCCTCACCACTGCCATTTGTCTTAAACATCACAAAAGACACTTCGGAATCAAACTCCGTGGGGACCTCGACCAGCCGCTTCCCACTTGCACCTGTATCTTTACCGATGACATCACCCCTGATTCGATCCAAAACAACAGTCCTAAAATTCTCAAGATACTTCTCAATGGGGTCAAGGGCTAGGTAGATTAATATCTCCCAGCACTGCAGAAATTGTTTCTTGTTGATTTTGAGCGTTTTTCTCACTTCTTCAATGGTGTCTGATGGTGGGCTGAAACGGGTAATTTGGGTTCTTTTGGCTAGGTTTTCTTCTTTTAGACGGCTGACAGTTGCGTTTAGCGAAGGCTGGATTGCTGGTAGAGCAAGTAAGCGAGGTATGTCAATGCAAGCCCTAACGTGCTGTAATGAGTCTAGTGGCTCTTCAATTGAGAGGTCATACACATTGTCCGCAACTACCATGCTGGTGATTGCTTGAAGAAGATAACCTCCATAGCCCTTGCGTTGGTACGGAGGGAATACCAGTATCTGTCATTAATGCATTAACAAAAAAACATTAAACAGGCGTATTTTACCTAATGATCCTATTTCAGTTCTAATTTCCATATGGTTATTACATTTTTTAAACTAGAGTACCACGATAACAAAACAATGTTTTTACTTGTATTCGTAAGATAATTTACTTATAATATTCAAGAACAGAGAAGACGAAATCTTAAAAAACACTGACCATTTTGACCCACACTAATGACTACCATTGACCCGTTAACCAAGCCACCAGGCCCACCCATTTTTGCACCTCCATTCATCTTTTTTAAAGACAAGGCTAAAAGTGGGTCAATGTTTCATAACCATCCAAATAGACTGAGGTGTTTACAACGTCTTAAATTGGTTCATTCGATACGGGTATAGTTATTTGAATCATAATTCTTATAAATCACACTGAATTTATGAACTATTTATGTGAAGTCATATACCTGCCCAAGTCTCAACCTGTGGCTGTCAGGGTAATGGAAAAACCGGTAAAGTGCTGCAAAACCAAGCAACTTTTGTGGAGTATCCTGTTCATCATTTTTCTTCTCCACTAGAAGGTAAATTTGCCAATCAGGATCAGTAACATCAATAGGATTGCTACCTGATGCAGAAATGTAAACAATTTAAATTAAATAATTAGGATTTAAATCAGCAAGAAACAATGCAAAACCTTATACTTATGCAATAGTCAAGAACAGCTGAAAGTTACCGTCAACAAGAAGGAGAACAAGTGGTACCAATCTACAGTAAAGAAGACCCATTGATTGGCCCTCAACACGAACAACCTGATAAAATAAATAAAATGATAAGCCACTTTACTTGAACACATATACAAATTGGGTATACTATACATACTTATTAAACATGACAAGGTTAATAGACGCTAAAACCTAGAGGTGGTAATTTTATCATGTTTACTTATGATAAGGATTTATCTAAAATGGGCCAAAAGAAAAGGTGAAAACGTAGCTAAAAAGATTCAAAATTAAGCGGCAAATGACTAGTCGGGACCTATGGTAAATAGCACAGATAGTTTAAAAACAGCAAAACACACCTCCAGCTCAGAACAATCAGCTTTCAAATGTCCATCCAACCCATTGCTAATTATTTTTCCATCTGAGATCATAGACCTGTAGAAAGACAGCCACCAGGAATCAACCAACTGACAAAGAAATACAAATAACTATTGTCATGAGAGTAAACTTTAATCAAAGCTTCATAAACTGTAACATACTTAATATAATGAGTCTCTGTGGAAAACGTTTTGAGGAAGTCATTTTTTTGTCTCAACAAGATTATCCGCAAAAATATTCTGCAATGAAAAAATGCAACAGTGAGCAACAATTAACGATGCTTAAAAATGAACATCAAATAGATAAACATAGCATTTGAAGATAACCTGCAGAGAAGCCTTAAGATCTGTGATTCCTTTCCCAGCCTTTAACAATAACATAAAAAACATCAACCATTGAAAAATATACGTCAGACTTGTATGTAAGAAGATTGAAGAAAATATGTACATTTTAAGAATTGGGAAAGCATATAATAAATGCATGTACTTACATCACATGTGCTCTCAAAAGAAATATCAGCATATGCTTGAAATGAAATGCTGCTGATCCAGACAGTGATCTGCATTATTTTATTTCAAATTTAAATTACCGATCAGCACATAGAGGTCAATCAATATGAGCCAATGTTCGTGTCCAATATAAGTATTAAATGTTTTTACAAACACAAGTTCAATTTTTCAAGGAAACAAACAAAGATGTAGACAGCAGAAGATCCATGATTATTAACCAGTCCATGTAAGTATAAGAAAATCAAGGGATGGAGTACAACTATAATTTTTTTTATTTGCATAAAACCTTTTAAGGTATACATGTGTATATTGTAGCTTCCACGTAGGTCTGAGACGATTGCAAAGACAATAAACAAAACTAACTTAGCTACATGATATACAAAAGAAAAAGGAGAAACCTTAACCCTTGGTAGCCATATATTTTTCCATCTTCTTCAAAGAAGGAACTTAGGTCAACAGGTTCAATAGAGAAGCTTTCTTCAGAGCCCACTTCATCTTCTTTAGAAACTGAAAATTTAATTATTTAAACAAAATAACAAAAGTTCATCAGGAGTTCAGGACTAGAGGACCATAAAAAGTTGGAGGAAAAAATAATGTACTAGAACTAGCACCAAAAACCACCAATTGAGCAGCAAAATAAGTTTACAAACTTTAAGTTTAAGAGGGCGTCTGGATGCCAGATTACAAAATCAATACTTTGGCGATATAAGTATCAACTACAACCAAGGTTTAAAAGTACGGAAACGAGCCTCGAGGCTTTTTCCCTATGCCTCACGAGGCGTAAGCCTCAAGGCGAACCGAGGCGTAAGCCCGGGGCGGAATTAAAAATATATTAAAAAATTATATATCCTATAAAAAATAAAACACTAACTAATTTCATCATCAAATTCATCCAAAACAACAAAAACACACATAAAAGAAGACATGAAATGTCACATTTTTCTAAAACATCAAAAGCATACCTCAAAACCCCTGAGGCACGCCTGAGGCACACCTTTTCTTACCGCCTCAGGCCTGTGAGGCGCACCTAAAACAAAGAACCCCTGAGGCGACGCCGCAGACTCGTTTTTGCTCCGAATCGCCTTGAGGCGCGCCTCGGCCGTTTTTAAAACCATGACTAGAAAAGGCAATTTTCTTGTTCCTTAGTTGTATCTCTTAGCCTAAAATTTATTTACTATATATTTATGTGTGCATCATGGTTTGTACCATGGGTTTAAATGGGTTGTACCTACCTTTTTTTATCTTTAATTTTTTTGCTTTTAACCCAATAATTTTCATTTTTTTACAATTTAACCCCAACACTTTTTCACTTTCAACTTTAGTCCCTATACTTTTCATTTTTCATAAATTTTTGTTTTACGTTATGGTCTAAATTTTGCGAGTTAACGCACCACAACATGCACAACATTTTTACGGTTATTTTCCCCGGCTTAACGAACAGTCAACTTAGTTATTGTTTTCTATGGTTTACATTTCGCTTGCATTGTTCAACGTTTTTCCGTCTACTTTTCATCCGGTTTTATTTTTCTTAGTCATTTATTTACTTTTTTAATACGAGCTTTTTCGGTGTTTTTGGTCGATGGCAGTGGTGTGCCATCGGTGCTACTTGACACAGTTTTACGACAAGCTTAATACTAGTAAATTTTGCTAAAACCTAAAAAATTATACTACTGAAATAAAAAAAAAACCACTTGTGCAGTACATACAAAGACCCCTTAATCAACGACTGATATAAGTATCACAAAGCAGTAAATTAGTTGACAATAAAAAGCTCAGTAGAATAGACGAAAATCGAATTAGTAAATATGTGGAAAAGAAACCCTGGATGGAAGTATGGGATTATAAAGAGATAATTTTTTTAAATAATAATAATAAAGAGATAGATACCGATGTAGATTTTGATGCAGTCGTTGGGTTGAAGGCCTTCATCTACAAGAAAAACAATGGAAATTAGCTGTGTGAATGAGTACCAACTGAGACGAATTGGAATAGAAAAAAGAGGGGAACTTACCGACTTTAGTGAAGCCAACCTTACGACGCTTTTTTGAATCGGAGAGGGAGTTGGATGAGTGGTGTTTCGTCCCCATTTGCAAATTAGGGTTTCGATGTTAAGCGGGAAATGGTGTCTGTAAACGCGGGAACTATTGTAAATAATAATAAAGTGTCAGGGAGACTGTGAGTCTGTGTATACCTTTATATAAGCTGAGTGCTGGACGGTGTCTTTGTAGCATTATAGGTATGAGGATAGAGAGAATATAAGATGGGCGTTTGGTCTAGTGGTATGATTCTCGCTTTGGGTGCGAGAGGTCCCGAGTTCGATTCTCGGAACGCCCCTTTTTTGTTATAAAGATAGTCCAAGTTGTGGTGTTGTCAAACACAGAAGTATTGCAAGTGTTCTTTTTTTATTTGTAAGTCATGGCCACAATCACAGATGCAGTAGCCTTGATTGTTGGTGATGGTTCCGGTTGGCGACAATTCATCATAACCTGTTGGAGTCTTCTTTCTTTTAAATTCAAACCATTCTAAACTTTTTTTTATGCCCATTATAGCCCAACATACTAAAATAAGAGACCCATAATTCTTTATTTTTTATGCATTTTTGTGTAGTATAGGTTTTAACATTGACCCTTCTGTATTTTTTTTATTACTAGTAGGGTGCCCGCGCGTTGCGGCGGGTAACAACATTTAGATTGGTTAAGGTTAAACAATAATCAATTGACCGAAATATTTGTCTTGGTGTGTGGTATAATCATTAGCAGGGCTTGACTGCATTTTTAGTAAAACCAGGGGGAGCATACACAATATATAAAAAATATTCGGAATTTTTAGGTTAAAAACACACTACGACCAAAAGGGGGTGGGGGTGGGGGGGGGGCTCGTGGCCCAAAAGAAGTTCTGTCAGTGGGCATATCCGAATTAACCGATCAAATTATACATAATGTATATAAATTTCAACTATTAGATTATACATTTTCAGATATTTTCCATATATATATATATATATATATATATATCCAAAAACACAGAGTTGTGAATTATATTATAATATTTTTCATTAAAGAACTCAAGTTGAGAACTATGTCATAGCTTGTATCTTCTCATTCAACAACTTATTAGACCAAGTGTAATGGCTCGCGAAATAGGGCGTTAAATGCCCTTTTGGCGCCCCATTAAGCCACGCACACCCCCCACGTTAAAGGGGCGCTAAAGGCCCATACGCGAAAATTTTCGTGTGGTTTAAATTTTGTTACAGCCAATCACATCCTTCCATTTCATTTTTTTTCCTTTTTCTCATTCAAATATAATACCATTATATATATTCACCCCCTTTCACCCACCATTACTTCCCTTCCCATTTCAAGCCCATTTCACCCAGCAAGTGGCTCCACATTGCCAAGTGTCAAAAAATGTCCCTTTCACCCACCAAATTTCACCCACCATTACACATGGTTTTACACAAAAAATTTCTACAAACACAAATGAGATAAAATTCTGACATTAATGAATAATATTTGTTGAGTAAGTGGTAAACAATTTTTAAACAAAATTTTGAATTCAATATATAAAAATATTTTTTTTACCACAATCGAATCCTATGTGCTAGCAGAAGTGCAAGCACATAAATATATACATAGCAATAATTTATGTGATACGCTAAGCAAAAAATTAGGATGACTGTGAGGAGTGAGAAGTTACATGTGCAAATGTAACTTCTCACTTACTTTGTTTTCGTTCGGTTATTACTTAACCTTAACATATCATTTTCTAAATTTTAAAAAATTATAGCAATACTATAATCAAATTAAAGGGAACAAAATGCCCATTTATACGGTGTAATAATATTAAGATAATATTAATGTATGAAAAGTTTTGGACGTTTAAAAATCCTGGGAGTAGTTGGTTGAAATAATGGTGAAAAAGTGTAATTATTATTTAAATAAACAAAAGTTGAGTAAAGTTGAAGGGGCAAATGTGTAAGTATTGTATAAAAGATACTACCCTAAAAAATAGTTAATAAGTGGATTGTAAACCAATTATACTTGTAAAACTTAAATTATATGAGGTACTTGGAAAATTTAGTATAAGATAGTATAAATATATAAGCTTTCGGTTATTTCGTTTGCTTTCGTTTCGATTAACACTTAATCTTAACATATCATTTTTTTAAATTAAAAAAACTATAGCAATACTATACTCAAATTAAAGAGAAAAAAATGCCCGTTTATACGGTGTAATAATATTAAGAAAATATTAACGTACAAAAAAGTTATGGACGTTTAAAAATCGTGGGGGTAGTTGGTTATAATAATGGTAAAAAGTGTAATTATTATTTAAATAAATAAAAGTTGAGGGGTAAATGTGTAAGTATTGTATAAAAGACATATTTGCCCTTAAAAAGTAGTTATTATGTGCATTGTGTATTGTACTCTATGCAATTATACTTGTAAAACTTAAATTTTAAGAGGTCCTTGTGAAATGCTTTATAAGATAGTATAGATTTAATATACTACACATTTATTAAAGGGGTTGGACATATAGATTAAGGCACAACCTCTACCAGTCAAAATTTTGTTGTTGTAATTTAGTGTACACCAAGCCAAGGCGGGTTATGTTTTGTTCAAGACCTCATATCCAGTACTTAATCTGAGCTTACTCAAGCTTTTGATTCTAAAGCAAATATAGCTCGACTTGATAAAAACTCGTCCACTATACTGTACGTTTTACAAACCTAATTATAGTTACAATACAAACAACAAAAGAAAACATTAGAAATGTTTTGAGGCATATTTGATAACCTTGACTTGAGGGTTTTGAGCTCATTTTTTATTACTCCATGAGTTTTAAACTCGATATAAGCTCATATCAAACGAACTCACGCTCACTATGCCCTAGTTGTCACTATTCACTAAAAGTTATAAATGCAACTTGAATCAACTCATAGAATGTCAACACTTTTGATCAAACTAACAAAGTCAATGCCCTAAACCGCAGAGATTATTAATGCAACCAGATTACAACTGATTTTCTTCGCTTCAAAATTTCCAAGAAAGAATGAAGTAGAACATTACACAGTTCCATGCCAAAATTATGTTTGGTCATGACATAAACCAGGTTTTTGATTCATGTGTGTGTTTTTTCTTGTTGTTGAAAAGTCAAACATGGTAACCGGTGATTGTGCAACCCCTTCCAACAATCTCTCCTGCACAAAACCATGCAAAGCATTCCAGCCCAAACAAAGCAGCGATTCCAGCTTGTTCAACGTGCATATCTTTTCTGTTTTTCCATAGATTTTTCACATAATCAAGTTCCTTCCAGAATGATTCATTGCGGCTGGGAAGGCTGCAGAATATGCATACAAGATTTTAGAAAACTTATGGTTTGATAGATAAGCTCGTATTTTTGTATATTAAACCTAAATTTGCATAGAAGAAATTACAAAATGATATTTGTAAGTCCAGCAGATTTTCGACCCATTACCATCTCACTGACCCATCCATTTTGCCACTTTAAAGAAACAACCACTATAGCATACATGAATCAAGATCTTAGAGCTCCTTGTTTCCCTAAACACTAAGGCCCTAAAACCAAATATTGGTTCAAATGAGAGGCTGAGAGCCAGAAGCAGCCTCTCTATCTCCTGGGATAGAGGAAAGATTTGTCCTCATCCCACCCTCCACAAATCATACAGATAGCTTTAGCTATGTGTGAGATACTGAGATTTTACTAAGTCCGTTTGTTTGTTTGTTTAACCCCAAACCAGAAAAATTAACTGAAAGCCCAATCTTTAAGGTGTAAATGCAGCTTTCCACAAAATGTTATGAATAAGGATAAAGATGATGTGTGTGAGGCCACCCAAGTATTTGATTTCTTTCATTAAGGACTCTCATGTACTGAAGCCACTTTAAGGCCACTCGAGTATTTTATCCCTGTTTGTTTACCAAATTCAGCCATAAACATGCCAAAATACTGTTAACTCACAAAAACACCCTAGTTTTTTTGCACCAACTGTTGCTATTTGTTGGATCAAAACACCATTATTGTCATTAGCTAGAAATGAAAGGTTCGAAAGTCACTGAAAGTGCATTCAAATGTTTTACCCTCCCGAGTCGCTTTATTATTTGTAAAACAACAAAAATACCTAGTTCTTGCACCAAATTGTAGCCTTTTGCTGGGTCGATACCCGATAGTCCAATACAACACCATTTTTTATTTTCTTCAAATTTCTGAAGCCATTTTTGTCATTGGAAGCTTAAGCTAAAATTGAAACAGTTTGAAAGTCGCTGAAAGTGTTTTAGATGTTTTGAACCTCCTAACTCACTTTATTAAAAGAATCAGTTATCAGATTATTATTAAATAGCATATTGTAATCATGTCTGATAAATCAACTATTTATCAATTAAAAGAATGATTACAAAAGCGTTAATGGGTCAACCCAGCCCGACAAGTTAGATTCATTGCCCAACTCATACGAACTGGCTGTTTTGCCACCTCTACAGAATGCACAAAGTTTAGAAGTGACAAGAAAACATATTGCCATATTGGAGAGTAACAGTAACTCAAAATATGAAGCAGGCTCTATGAAGAACCAGAAGTTCCAGAACTAATTAAGAAGACATACATATTGCTGCATTGTATAAAGTAAAAGGCTTGTGTATTCACTATGGCTACATGAAATACCAAATAATAAGGTCCCAAGATTAACCTGGCAAGACGAGTGTAGAACAGCTGCTTGGACAACTCATTGCATTTCTCAACAGTTGCTGGCTCTTGAACATATTGCTTGTTCTGCTCCATTAGCTGCTTGTAGTAAGCAGTTCCATGCTTGGACACAAACTGTGATGCCTGAGATGCCTTCGATTGCAATTGCTTCAATTTTGATGCCATCCTAACTACAATTAACACCCAATCTAGTGATTTCAGTAACCAAACATGAAAAGATAAACTGATACTTTAACAAGCAACACAAAAGATTCACCCCTCAAATGTTTGACATCTTCAATGATCAAGCAACACAAAAGATCAAGTACAGAAAGATAAAATAAACAAATGCAAAAGATAACCATGAATTGAGACTACTAAACCAAACCATTTAAACTGCAACTAGCAGGTGACCTCAAAATACCAATTTCACTGTTAAGATTGTTAAAACACAGTAGTAAAATCCGATAGAATTATAGTAGATACTGAAGCTAAAAAGAATACACATCACTTGCTTATGAGTAAACAAAAGGATACAAATGACGTTATTCAGGTCAAGAGAGTTCCTTTTTTGCAAGACCAGACAAACCAAAAGGCTACATTTCTAGATTTAACCCAACAACGATAGCGTTTCCATTTGTAACACTCATTCTGTCAATCCAATGAATCGGTAACACTATTTCTTCCACAATAGAGTGAATAGACTCCACTTCACAACCAACTAAAGAGGATCAAATCAAGAATCAATTATACTATAAAGAGCTCCTCAATTTGGCCTCAAGTACATAAATAAATTCTTCTTAAAGTTTAGAAAGGTTTTCGGTGCTAATTTGACGGATTATAGCGAGTAATTTGTTTATCGAAAACCGATACAGCTCATCAGGCTTAGGAAACTAGTATACCTAGCAAAATGTACAATCAATCAGCACATATAAACCTTCATGTATTAACCTAAATCCATCAATAGAACCTCAAACACAAATCGATTTCAAATCTAACGAATTCGGCTCTAAAAAAACCCTAAAAAACGCAAATCAGTTAATAAAAATAGAGATTCACACAGGGACAAAGCTCATACAGCAAACAACAGTAAAAAAAATAATAAAAATAAAAATAAAAAACGAATAAAAGACGATAGATCTAAAGCAAATCGTATAATACCAGGAAAGCTGACTTGCTTCTCTCGCCGATAAACCTAAAAACGTCGTCTCCGAGAGAGAAGCTGTGGACTTGTGCAAGATGATACAAAATGGTCCCTTCAATATATATTGTTTAGTACTTGTATAAAACTACAGTGGTTGTTGCTCGCGCGTTGCGGAGGGATGCGTGCGTAATCGGTTAATAGGTACTGAACCGGTATTGGTGCCCAAAAATGGACACCGTTAACTGTACCAATTATGATCGCTACGGACGGTACCGACATTCAAAGGTAAAATAAAGTCTGCCACTTTAACTAATCGATACAGGTACCGAAAGTAACATAGAAAAAAACAGATTGATAAAAAAAAGAGCTCGGTACATATTAATAAAGGCATAGTACCGGTTACCATTGTGACACTGATGAAATGTCCTTCAATTAAAATATATACAATAAAATATAAAAGTAAAGTAACAAATTAAATAAAATATTTAGGCTACCATAGATGTGTTGTTCAATAATATATAGAAAATTACTATATGTATTTATGTTATTCTTAATTAAAATTAAAATATATAAATTAAATAATGTAAACAGATTGAGTAAATTACACGGATAGTCTTTGTGGTGTGTGTTCAGTAATTACATGGTTTTTTTATATTCACATGTGGGTAACATGTTTACTCATTTTCACTAGCTCGGGTTCAAAACTTTGTTAAAGTTAGTATATAAAAATCATTAGACCACCTGTTATTCAGTGGCGAATCCATAAATTATTTTCAGGGGGTTCCTTTCTTAGATTCTCACTAATTTTTCGATTTTTTCCATTAAACTTTTCAGTTTTACCCAAACCTAGGTGGTTCTTGGGAACCCAAGAACCCCCTGGATCGCCATTGTTGTTATGGTTACACGCCTAGTTAAGGTGGCAAGAAGACCAACGTGAAACGACGAGATTGGGGGTGGCGTGAATTGCTTCACGGGCGTGAGAACGAACAAAAAGGCCAATTTCATTATAGACCTACAAAACGGTTCAAATTTCTCGTAAACAAATAAACTGTTAACGAGTTGAAAAGTTTTGCATGATAATCAATCCGTCTAACATCGGTTCAAATCAACCAAATCTTTGTTATTTATTTATTTCAAGCATCCAATCATTCAAACAGATGAGAATAACCATTTGCAGCCTAATGCAATGAAACCACATAATCAACCACAATATCACTCTCGATAAAAATCCTTCACTTTCGATTTATGCAGCTCTACATCTGAACCAATAGCATCCAAATCAGGAGAAACAACAATAACACCAATTGAGTACCCCTTAGACATTCCCAGTGGCGAAGCTTGGTTCGCGAATCGGGGGGGGGGACTCAATTTTTTTCATTCGGTAGTGACCGCAGGTGCTCTAGATGATAGTTGTACACCTGCAAATCATTTGTGGAACTAAAACGTCCGTAAACGATGTGACTGAAGTTGAGTGAAGTAGACGCACAATGGTGGGGTGGTCCAGCCCTGAGATGGACTGTGAGGTTGAGTGAAGCCAATCCGTGGATTTCATCAATCATGGTTGCGACTTTGGCAGAGTCAACATCCGGTTTCGCATTGAGTAGGACAATGTCAGGGCCGGCCCTGAGCATGGGCCGGGTGGTCACCGGCTCAGGGCCCGACCCAAAATGGGCCCAAATTTTTTTAAAAAAATATACACATATATATTAAATTCTATATTTATGATATATATTTGTGTTTTAAACATAAAAGTCTTGTTAGTGGGGTTGGAAAAACCATGCAAATTTAATGTAGAGGTCTCAAGTTCAAGGCTTAGCTCTAGCACTATAATCGAAGTTTTTTAAAATTCATTCCTCTTTACAAAATTTTGGGCCAATTTTTTTCCGCCCGAGGCCCAATTTTTTTTAGCGTTTTCGGAGACGGCCCTGGACAATGTGTTCGACATCAGACATTCCGGTAGCTGCGACGAGTGATTGTAACAATCAAATAGATTGTGTGTGGTGTGCTGCTGCTACTTTGGATAAACATATCATGTGATGTTCACTATATATTTCCATGTAATATAAACTTAACAAACAAATACATTATACACAGTTATGTTTGGCACTATCTCTTTGTACTTTGTTATAAGGTCTTATTAAACCATGCTTCACGTTATAAGGTCTTATTAAATCATGCTTCACGTTACTTCAAGCTCTCTCAGACACGACTGGTGCCCTTGGAGATGGTCAACTTTTAAACTTTTTACTAAACACGGACACACACGAGAATCAACAGATAGGAAAGATTGGTTGGACCGGCACGTGTGCAACTGGTCAAAACAGGCCGCAAATTTTTTTTCTCTTTGAGCCCCCAAAGAGGTTGAGACGGACATGTTTAGAACATTCAACATCGAATCAAATCAAGCAAACTTTTTATTTATATATTTATTTAAAATAGGCGATCATTCAAACACACGAGAATAATTATCAGTGTTCTGTAGCTGAGGGCATTGGAACCACATAATCAACTACAACAACCTCGCTGTCGATAAAATCATTCACTTTCGATTTATGCAGTTCTGCATCTGAATCAATAGCCTCCGGATCAGGAAAAACAACAATCATACCGATCGAGTACCCCTTGGCCATTTCATTAGACAAACTCTCACCAACACTTATATGTTCACTTGTTTTAAACTGACTTTTAAGTCCTTCCACCAACTTACCTTTCTCATTTTCAACCAAATCCTCCTTTAACTTCAACACGTAACTCTCATCACAGATCCTGCCTTCAGCGAGTTGCAACTACCATCAGATATCCAGTCAACAATCACGAAGTCATCAAGTAGTGGTTGTGAATTCTTTAGGACCCTTAGGTGCTCTGGATGTTTGTTGTACGCCTGCAGGTCATCCGTTGAACTGAAACGACAATGGACTATGTGACTTAAGTTTGGTAAAGTAGAGGTAGACCTGAGGATTTTTCCTACACTGAGATGAAGTGTGAGGTTGAGTGAAGCCAATCCATTAACTTCATTTATCATGGCAGCAACTTTGGTAGAGTCAACATCTGGTTTAAAGCTGATGAGGACGATGTGTTCAACAATTTGGTGGTGTGTGGACATTCCGGTAACTAAGTGGCCAGAGGAGGCAGTTGACACGGCAGAGTGTTCTTAACAATCAAATTATGAGTGTGTGTGACTGTGTGAGTATTGATCATGTGATTTTACTATTTATTTCGATATAAACTTGGCCCGCCGTTCAAAAAAATATATTTCAAAAAAGCATATTGTGCCGGCTCCTGGATATTTTAATTGGAATCTTTAAACATATGCTTCTTGTAGTTTTCGTCTTGTTTTTTTTGGTTATTAGAGTATTCTTTCATACATTATCCATGAATCTAGAAGATGAGCTGGAAGAAACAGAAACTGAGGACTTCTCAACTATAAACTTTAGTGTGTCAAGATCAACTTGTTCAAGTATGCATGAGCATTTTTGACTCGTCAGGCAGTCCGCCTGTTTTGCAAGGCTTAACCCTAACCGCAACTTTTGGAACCATGATTTATGATTATCGATGAACAAATTAGTTACCAAACCTTTACAATGTGTTGCAGCAAGGTGAATAGGAAACTGGAAGGGTAAGGACAAAGGCCGACGAAAGTTGAAACAAGTTAAACATAATGAAGGTCATAAATAAAGTATTTTTAAGCACAAAGCATCTTCAATCATTATATTCAAAACATCAACTATTATTAAACCACTATAATTTCTAATCAAATTTATAACAAGTAGTTATTTACTAAAATAAGGTCAAACCATCATAGCAAGTTCAAACTTACCCATTGACCCGACCCACTTATTTTGCTACTTCTAGGTCAAGAAAGACAGACCGGAACAAACTGTTGTATACTTGGAAGATGTGGTGTGTGTATGTGGAAACAAAAGTACATAGGATGGCCAAAATAGAATTTAGATAATGTAATTTGCCCTTTAGACCATGTGTAGTGGGGGGGATTTAAGGCCCCCCTCAATGATTGGTCCACGTGACAACTGCTGATTGGGTGGGGGATGTGTTCTCATGCGCCAAATATTTAAAGCCCCAACCCACTTTGTGAATTTAAGGCTCCCCTGTAACGGTGTTGGGGGCCTTAAATTTGAATTAGCGCCCAATTTAGAGCCCCACTACACAGAAAAGATGTGTGATAAGTAAAACGGTCACATGGTGTAAATTGCTTATGATAGGTGAAGCATCGTATCGTTTTCTCATAAATAAACAAAAATTATACAACTTGATTCTACAAAGAAAATAAGACTACAAAATTATGGTTGACAAAAAGAAGCAAACCTTAAAGTTCAAGTTTAGCAGATTTTGACTTTTGCTGTGTAAAGGTGGCCTTCTTCGCTTTCCACCATTTCTGCAACTTGAAAGCCATTTCAGTTGCATGTTTTTTTGTTGCTTCACCAACATTTTTTATTCCTTTTGTGATCTTTTGCTTCCAGTCCACTTTCTTGTCATTGCTTTCTTTTTCCCTCAAAATCTTTCCCTTACAAATCAAAATATTCACTTATTAACACTATTTCTTTGAAGATATAAAATGACTATTTTTAGAGATCAAGGTTGACTAATAGGTCAAAGCTGCTAATTTTTAGTACCTTTTGTACATTTTAATCATTTTATAAATAATTAATGCATTACAAAACTATATTAAATATTTTCATTATTTATGGTTGTGGAAGCCACAAAGTATTCAAAAATTTTTAAAATTAAGATCACCTACTGAAGCTACTTTATATGTGACCCAAGTTCGTATGTGGTTTCATTTACGCAATTCCATCAAAACTAACAAATTGGATTAAGAATATGCACTCAATTATCTTGAAAAGGCAACAATTTTACACATAACATGTTGATACCTCATCAAAGGTGTCTTCTGAAAATCAAAACATCAGACATGTTTTTGGTTGGAATTGGTATTCAATAAAACGCCATACGCACTTGGGTAGAATATTAGATAATCTAACGCCATACGATCCAAAATATATTATGCCTTACAAGGATGATCTAATTTTCATCTCATTCAACAATTTAAGAGATTGTAAACTACACTCTGGGGACCCATTTGATCTAACATCTCGGATGGTTGATATGAAAAGTTTTTTAATTAATAAAATATCTACACACCAAGGCCATTTTAGTCAAGGCACCATTTTCTTATCACACATTTGAGTAATTTACAGGTACTTTTTGCACCGTTTGATAACTATATGGACTTTTTGGACTGTTTGGGTTAATATGTGGAATTTCCATAGTAGGTTGTGTTAAGAATACCCTATAATGACCCAAACAGGACAAAAACTCATCTCTTAATGACCCCTATGTAAAAAAGTACCGGCAAGACAAAAGTGAAGGTACGTTTGTATTTTGCGAAAACCCCATATTTAATAAGAACTATTTGGCTTAATAGAGATTCAAAGACGGCATAAATCCAGCAAGTCATAAGAATTGGTCGAAGTTGCCATTTCAAGATTCCTAAATTCTTACCAAATTTTTAGGGATTGATTGTTCTTCTTCTTCATCATCAGCATCTTCATCATCCAAGCCTTTTCCACTCATTAATTCTTCCCTTGAATACATTTTCATGCCAGGTGCTCCAGGCATACCCTCCATTGATTTCAACATCTTCTCCATTTCTGCTTCTTTAGATGACTTTGGGACAAAAACTTCCCCAGGCTCTCGACCTGAGATTATTACACAATAAATAAATAGATAAAGCTGTAAACGGAACATAATATCATATTACAGTCAGGTTATTTTGGCCATTTCAACTCTACTTTTTTAACACTTCTAGCCATGGTTATCAAAGGCGTTAGGCGAACTCAAGGCGCTTAGGCCTCGCCTGGGGCCTAGGCGCAAAAAAGCGACGGCCCGAGATAAAAAAAAATGCGAACAAAAAAAATATATATTATGTATTAGAAAAATAATAATATTCTTCAAATAAAATATGCAAAAG
This sequence comes from Ambrosia x helenae, assembly GCA_030844895.1. Lineage (NCBI taxonomy): Eukaryota > Viridiplantae > Streptophyta > Magnoliopsida > Asterales > Asteraceae > Ambrosia > Ambrosia x helenae. Next base: position 1,245 of record JAUTDX010001622.1, on the reverse strand, counting down.
CTATTATATATATTTAATATCATCTAACGGTATCAAATGTTATAAAATATTAGTGTATTAGTGTATAAAAGTAGTTTTCCTTAGATAAAAGTTAAAATCTGGCTGGAATCTAGCCATAATATAAAGAATTTGGCTGGAAACTCTCCTGAATTTGAGAATCTCACCGTAATCTGCACCTAAACCATCACCTGGAGAATTAAAGCGCAATTGCCTCGCCTCATGTAAAAAATAGGCCTAGGAGCAAAAGGCGATGGCTTTTAACAACTATGCTTTTAACAACGGTAATGCGTCCTAAGGCCGGTTAAAGTTGAAAATATAATATTTGCCGATTCAATATTCTTGGCCACTTGAGAATTTAACCAACTGGAAAAGGAGGTCTCTTAACTAAATAATCATGCCCTGCCTTTCATGAAATTTGTTACAACTTCTATTTCAGAGATACACGATTTCCTTATTTTGTCATTATTAAAAAAACATTTGGACATGTGACAAATAGTCAAACCAGTTCCCTTAATTCTGGTCACACATGTTAACCATCATGGAATGAGAAGCATATTCGTATTAGGGAAAGACTTACCTTAGGAACTGGTGGTGGCTTGGTATTACATGCTTTAGTGAGATCTTTGCATAGGAATTTAACCAAAGAACTCAACGTAGGCTTCTTTTTGTAAATATACTCTGCAACATCTGTGTCATAGTATCCTATAAACCTAAAACAATCACCAAAGTATTAAAAATTATACCATAAAAAGTAATAAGAACATTATAATATTAACAAGTGTTTGGATACAGATTCACAAGTACACAGTTTTAGCCGAAAAATCAGGGGCGGGGGTAGTTTATGCTTATGAGCAGAAGCAGATAATCAGGTTACTGGAAACAACTTTTTCACCATATGCCTATGGGTAACTTAGTAATTTTTAATCCACCAAAAATAATCAGTTTTTTTGAAATAAGTAAAATGTTTTGAAACAACTTATTCCCTAAAATAAGTGGATAAGCATGCTTTTTAATCCAAACGCTTTAGAGTGCTTGTCTTTTTTACAAAAAATAATAATAATAATAATAATAATAATAATAATAATAATAATAATAATAATAATAATCAGGAAAAAAATAAGCTAATCCCAAACAACCTAAGTTTATGAAATCAATCTAAACTCCATAATCAGGAAAAAAACAAATAAGTGAAGTAAAAAAGTAAAGAAATTGTTACCTCTTGACAAGCTCGTTCGATGGTTTTGC